>JAPMLY010000799.1:0-77500 GCA_026401115.1 Tetraselmis chui
AGCCCGAGGAACAGGAAGGCATGCCACAGCAACAGCACTGCCCTCCTGAAAAGCGTCGCGGAGATAAGAACCCAGAGTGCCATGAAGAGCAGCAGAAAGACGTTGCATGAATTCTCGTCGCACATCCCCCCAAAAACGCCGAAACGGAAGAGAAGTAGATCGACGAACAAAATGCTGCATACGGACATAACTGTCAGAGCGCAAGGAACGAGAGTCAGCGGCCCCCATGCCAGGGAAGCGACGAACAGCCACCAAAATAGCCAAGCGATCGACCAACTCAGCCGCCATCGGCGCCAACCGGCCCCCGTGAGAGAATTTGTACGCTATATTCCACTGAAATTAACTTGTACGAAAATTTCAGACGACAATGATGTGAAGGATTACAAAACCCGTTAATCTTTGGCGATGAGTATCGTCTATTGGCAAAGTACTTCAAACTGTTTGCCGGACAAGTTCACGATGCTAAATGTATCGGTGGCGTGTCGAGAGCGTAATCACAAGAACGGCCATGGCCTCGAGGACAGGAAAAGAAGGGGGAAACGTGAGGGGGAAAGACTGGCTTAGGGGTCGCGGATTCAAAGGCATGGCATTTGCAAGGGCTACACAATCTCGAGATCGTGTGCCTGCATGTCAGGTACCGTAGCGATTCTGTTCTTAAGATACTCTTTTTGCACATTGTTCATGTCGCGAAATAATGGAGGCAGAGACAGGGAACGCAAGTATTGGCGTTATGATCCGTGTTATTAGTGCATGATGATGATTAAAAAGAAAATAAGGATTCCTGTAAGCAATGACACGGAGGCACGTGGAGAAACTGCGGGCCCTTCTCCCACAGGCGGCATACCACGCCTCGCCGAAGCCGCGCATGGCGGAAAGAGAGGAGCGTAATCCTCAGAGGCTACTACAGCTTATTTGATGTCGCTGCCAGAGAAGAGACATGGAGAGTCACGGATAAGGACTAACTAAGGACTGGGTATCAGTCCAGCCTGGTAAGATACGCCAATATCAGGCGGCAATATTTTCGAGCTGGTGCGAAGATGCACCCGCCTTGCTATTCTCGCTGCTGATACAGGTGGGTACAATCTTTGGAAATTTTCAAGACAGTTCATTAATACTATATAATCCACCATAAGCTGGAAAATAGACTGTCAGTTCACAAAGTCAGCGACTCAGCACTCCGGAGAAGAATACACGCCGGATTGAGGACAAACTACCAGCACACTGAAGGTACAGAAAAGCAAATGGTGGCGCGCATCATGATGCGACATAAACAAGTCAGTGCCAGCTTTTATTGAATATGTTCCTCAAGTTAGTGAGGCTGAGTGGCTGCGGCGAGGGCAACCGTTTGATGGGAGACGGCATCCGCGCGCGTCCATTCTGTCGAGTTATTCGAGCTTGTCTATGACGGCCAAGAAAGGTGCGGGTGATTCGGATATTTCCAAGATTTTTCGTATACTATTGTAATCAAGCTTAATTTGGTGACCAAGGATATCAATTCGCCCGCGGGGCTGGCACAAGTCCCTCCGCCGGTACAAGTACAGGTACTCCTAAAGCGGGAAACATACCACCGACGGTATATGCACTTATAGTCAGACGTGTAGCAATATGTTGTTCTTCTTGTAATCAAGGTATACGTACAGCAATATCGCTGGGGGCTTTTAGTCTGGTAGCCACGTGGCCTTTCTCGTATGAAGGTCCTGGAACCCGGAGTGACTGTAGTGAACCAATCTCAGTGGCTTATGGTTGGTACCCTCGTCATAAGCAACCTCTACGACACACGCTCAGACAATTGAGCAGAAATATCGCTACGTATGTCGTGCCTGCACCAATTAATACGACTTTTTTTTTTTTTTTGCGCCCCCGGGATACGACTTCTTACAAGAAAAAGATGGGGAGACCACCAAGCAAAAAGAGGAAAAGGGGAAACAACCTGTATGTACCTCTCTGTACCCCTTGAAATTATGAAGCACCCTCGGGCTTTGGTTTTTTCCTCCCTATTTCATTTTGCTTGTGGTCGGTCTCGGCTGCTTTTTCTTGTCAGAATATTTACAATATATATGAAGCATCCCCCTCCCGGAAGATACGGCAGCATCACCCCTCACCTAACGGCTGAGGCCGGACTTCCCAGTATTAACGAATTTGTATACGATTTTCTTACAAGAAAAAGCAGCGGAGGCCACCAAGCAAAAAGAAGAAAAGACGGAAGAATTTGGGCCCTGAAAATCACCGAATCGCACATAACTGGTAATCCAGAACAAGTACCACTAATGTTATAGAAAATGGCAATCATCCACTGCTAGCGCTGGTAATTCGAAATGGGTAATGATCAAAATGGTTTTTCCCTCCTTCCTTCTTTTGGCCTGGTGGTCTCCACAACTTTTCTTGTAAAAAATTAATTTAACTAATCAACATGCAAAATATAATTATCAAAACTACATCGTGAAAAGAAACCAGTAAATGTAGGCAGTGGTCGCTACCACCAATTGCATTGTGCTGTGATAAAAACTCAAAAAAGGGAATATGTCTAGCGACAGTACTATTAAAAAATGCCTTACTTTTAATCCTGCGAATTGCCATCGTCCGTCTATGATTGCAATCGACTCAATATATGTTGTAGACTTCGCGCGAAACGTTTTGTCCAACCGCGTGGCGGTAGGGTTGTTCATTATTGTACAACTCCAAATGACACAACCAGAACTGAATATGCAATATATTTCAATTAAAAGGAAATTAGTGGAATTGAGTATCGAGTGGAAGCCAGAATTGAGTATGCGAGAGGCACATGTAGTCGCGAAACACCAAAAATGAGGCTGCGGTAATACTCTAGGTATATTGAACACTCCGCCAGGGTGAAAGCAATCCGATCGCCGCTGGTGTTTCTTGTAATCAAAATATTTTCTGACAGATCAATCGATGTGAAGGCAAGCCTCTTGCGAACGACACGGGTACGACAGCATGTGCGCCAATTAAAGAAGCATTTTCATTTCAAAAACTGGGGGCCCATAGTGCCTTAATGATGCCTGTGCTGATTTCACACACACACACACATTTATGAACACCGCGAGCTGCAAATACTACACTTCAGGTAAAAAATTCAGTAGGCACAATACACAGCCACAACAATTTTGAACTCCTCGCCAAGCAGTCAACATAATTAAATGAGAAAGTGACGATGGCGTTTTCTACAAGTTGATACCCACTACAATTTCAACACATACCTTAAGATTGGTAAATAATGTAAACTGCCCACCTGAATTTCCTGGGTTGATGGCAGCGTCTGTTTGTATGACGTCTCGGATGGGGCGCCCCGTTATCCCCTTCACTTGCCTGCCAAGCCCACTCACCAGTCCCGCTGTCTCACCAGTGCGTCATACCAAGCGAGCGTATTAGTCAAATACCTTGTCGGGCATGCAGAAGAGCAGCCATTTGTGTTTGACGGACTTACATGTCAGAGTTTGATCCAGGCCGAAAGGGTTTCCTATGGCAAATACAGACTGTCCGACCTATCCAGATAACAAACGGACACATATTTAGTGATCAAAGAACACCGCCTCACGCCATACCATACCGCGTAATATCTCATGAACCCGCCACGCACACATCATCGTCGCACACAGCACATTGCTATACATCAGACCATAACACACCAGGTGAAAAATTATCCCATTTCAGCCCATTCATCTCATCACACAAAATCCAGACCGCAGGAACCCAAGGGGAAGAGCGCTGGATGCTTGAGAAAGCACCTCCATTAGCTGCGAGCTGCCAACAGAAATGGGGCTGAGCTCGATATTTTTGGGAGAAAGGATTTTGAGCACAGCAAGGTCCTTCTCCGGCTCCAGCCCAACTACCTTTGCCTGTCAGGGAGAACAAACCCGCCACACAATCACATCAATCTCAGTCTCCATTCCTGGCAGTGCTTAAAACACACACACACACACACACACACACACACACACACACACACACACACACACACACACACACACGCACGCACGCACAAACACACACACACGCAAACACACACACACACACACACAAGCGCACGTATGCAAAGACACGCACACGGACACATTTACGTACACAGATATGCACACGCACGCCCACGCACCTGCATGCACACACCCACACACACACACCCCTACGCAAAGACACGCACCGGACACAAATATACACACAAACATACACATGTACAACCACACACATGTATACACACACATACATACACACATACACACACATACACACACACACACACACACACACACACACACATACACACAGCGCTGCATACATAATGCGAAATATAGAAAAAAGCAAGGGCAAGCGTAGTGGTGCAGCCTACCTCACAGGTAACATTGTTTGAAAACGTCGCAAGACACGAGCTTGCGCGCTGGATAACCTGCGAGGTCACGGCAGTCGGAGTGGGTTCAGCATCGCTGGTTTGACGGCATCACGTGAGGCAATGGGGGCAGACTCAGATAAAGCATGTCATAGTGTCATCGACTCACGTGAAAGTTGGTCACGATGTGCCCCTCCGTGTCCCACACAAAGCCGCTTCCTGTGCCTGCTGGGACTTGCGTAATGTCCATCGAGAAGCGGTCCACCAGCGCATTTTGCATTGAGGTGATGTTTACCACGCTGGGCGCACACCTCTGCCCCGTGTTTGCACATCAACGCCCATTCAACCAGCATGCCAGACACCACCAGAGGGCGACATACTCGCCCGTCGTGCAAGGCCATGCGGCAGCACAGCCGAGCGCAGCGCACCTTGAACAGGCTGATGGTGTTCTGCTCGTCGGGGGAGAGGGCGGAGCGGCCTAGGGTTGGCGAAATGACGGCGTCGCGTACGTCATTGCCACGCTGCTGAATCACACTGGACAGATGGTTCTGTGGGATGATGAGGGAGGGCAGAGCAGGGGCAAAGCGAGCTCAGGCTGAGGTTACGGGGTACAAAGAACGTTGGCGTCAGAGCTAAGACGGAGTGGTGGATTAGGGTTCACGAGTTAGGGTTATGGCACGCAGCTAGGTCAGCTGGCGCTCTGCTTTGTGGCAGTCAGAGCGGCAGGGCACCTTGATGTGCAGCGGAAGCACGCTCCTGTGCTCCTCCAGCCGCTTTACCAGCTCGCGCTTCTCCAGACAGTCTCGGTAGTCGATGTTGCAGGCGTCCAGGAGCTCTTTGATTTCTCTCACCTGCGCCGTCGCTCGTCAACGGACCGCCTAAGCTGCCCGCCAAAAGTCAATCTTCTCCTGGACTGATCAGTCGGACAATCGGGTCAATCGCGTCATACCGTCAGCGTGAGAAGATCCGCAGTGGCGGAGCCGGAGGTGGCGAGCGGCCGAAACCACGCCTGGCGAAAACGAGAGCCAGATCGTCGCGCGGTGGCAGCGACGACGTCGGTCGCATTGGGCAGTAGTGCTGGCGAAGCGGCGGAGAGCGATCGGCTGTGGTACACTGCCGAGAGTGCCGGCCTCAGCAGAGCCCTCAGCATCATCGGCCCTCACTTGGAGTTGGAAGGTGGGCTTGTAGTATACCGATAACGCCTTGAAGACGTTAGTGGATATTCAAGAGGTGCAAACTTTCAGCGTGTCTGACAATGCTTCGGCAGATGAAGGAACTGACCCGGCAGCATCCATGTTATTCAGCGTAAGCGGCCAGGCTGTACAGGTACGTGTAACTGCACTACTGCCACTTGTCCCTCTGAAGTATTGGTACCCGTACGGTAAAGGGTAGCCGGTAGCGTTCATCGTATCGTCGTCTCATTCGATCGTCTTCGAAATACACCCATCCACAAAATAAGTGGAGATAAGATTTCGTACCTCATTCGCGTGTGAAGAAAAATGTAATCAGGTGTCAATTTTATCAGCAAATCTTCTGAACTCCTTGGCAATACTACTTTGGCACCCAAGATGGATTGCGCCGACTACACGAATACGGGGGGGGGGGGGGCGAATTCGAGCACCACCGGGCTTCTGTACTTGGTGTTATCGCGCCCGCACATTTGCGGTACGGAACTCTTTCAAACAGTCGCCGTGCCGGTTAAGACGAAAGAAGAAACGGGCTCAAAGAGCCACAATCTGAATGATTGTGCGACGGTCGTGCAAATATGATGCCTTCCTGTTCCTCGGGCTTAGGTTTTTTCTTCCCTTCTTTCTTTCTTTTTCTTGCTTGGTTGCCTCCACTGCTTTTTCTTGTAAGAATTGTTTTTTAATATGATGCCTAGGCGACCAAGGGGGGGGAGGGGGGTATTAGGCGGGCCGCTATGGGGGAATCGCACGACATCGCGTATGTCGATTTAACGTTGATGCGCGCACAACCCAAGGGCAAGCTGCGTCGGTCACAACTTCAAAACGGTCATAACTCATATGAGAATCCGACTTTATGAAACATGTACGGTTGGACGCGCATTGTTAATGCGCATCGAACGCACCAACATACGAGTCCAAAAACTCGAATTTCGGCGAATTAAATTTGATTCTCCACAATATATCCGGCAAAGCTGAGCCGCGGTGCCAATCAAGCAATATCCGTCGAATTGGGCTCACATAATGAGGCGATTTGTGCAAGACTTGGCGATGCGTACTTACCCATTATTCACTCATGTCGTTTGACGATATTAATTCCCGACGTTTGCCACGCGTGGGGCGGGTATGGTGGCACACATGCACAAGTAAATGCCCCAAGCACTCCAAACACCCTCGCCAATAAATTGAGTGCACGATCTATCAAAACCTCCATCATGCGGGCTTTTACTCGCTTGTTTTCCAAATACATCACCCGTGCAACGGGCGTGAACTATCACGCTCCATATATACACAACCGCAAACAAGATATCGGGCATTCACAACGGCATTCACACCTCCAATCAACCTCAACCAAGTTCCCAAAAATAAAATTGCGTACTTGGTTTTGAGCTGTATCCAACTTGGCATGAGCGCTTGCGTAATGCCCGAGCGCGACGCCCAGAACGACGTGTGTAGTTTAGACATTTTTTTGGCGAGTATTGTCCTATTGTAGTAGAGATGACTGTAGGACTCGTGCGCATCGCTACTAGTTGCATTCCGTACTCTCCGAGGAAGTGTATACCCACATTTGTATATTCCATGTATTTAGCTCATGTCGCCCGTACAATGCTAACGTGCTTATTGGTGAGATTAACAAAACGTCAAGACGCGCCGGATCACGGCTGTCCGAGGCGACAACATCACGTCATATGAGACGAGCTTCCGAGGGTCGCGTGACGCATCAAGACTGGCGGCGAGCTAGTCTCGGCTACTTAAGCTAGCGCAGTGGAGGGAGGAGACGTATCTCTTTTACTTTCTATTTTTAATCGCATTCAATTACATTGCAAACAATTACGCTCTCGCGCATTCTTTCTGAACTAACCGTGATTAATTGTCACGTAGTTTGTTCTCTAAGGAAATTGCCGCACTAGCTTCGGAGCCTTTTGATCTACACGCCGACTCTTGCGCGACTTGCGAAGTTTTGCTCAACGATTCACAGATAATGGCTTCACCGGGACCTAGAAGTTACGTGGTGATCTTGGTTTCCGTTATTGGAAATGCTTCGGCATACGACGTTCAATTCGTCATGCAACGTGACGCTTAATCCGGCAAGGCGTGGTTTCCAGCATTCGGAATTTTACCTAACGAAATACATGTGGCAGCAACCGCACAAATGGTGTTACGCGAAACCGGCATGCATTTTCGAGCGACGATTTGCAGTTGGTTCGCGATGGTCTACGTTCCACATTCTTCGAGACTTACGAGGTGCGGACATTGTGTTGGGTTTACCATGGTTGTACGCTGAGCAAACGACACTTACGTACGTTATCGAGCGATTTTCTAAATTGATGGATGGCACTATGAATGAGAATCAAGTAATGGAACGACGACCCGAGTGTCTTCTCATGTGGTCGACAAAAGTCCAAAAGTTGATGCGGAAGTCAGCTCGAGCCAAGGGCCGAACAACGTAAAAAAAACATTATTCATTTGACGGCTGTTGAACACAGATTTCTACGGAATTCCATCTTGGTGGTGAACTCACCGACCAACATCGCGAGGATTTATGGAAGATATTGCTTGATGACTTCCCGGAGCTGCTTCAACCAGTCGACTCGCCACATGTTAGTCGACCTTGGAACCATCAAATCAACACCACTGGACCAATGTGACGTCAACGGCTCAACCGCTTGTCGCTTGCTGAGAAAGAGGAGTTGAGTCGACAATTAAAGGACGTAGTGGACGTTGGGTTGGTTTGGCCTAGTCGCAGCGAATTTGGATCACCTTTCGGAAGGCGGACACCCTTTTTGCATGTGCATTGACTACCGGGGCTTAAACGAAGTTACCCGAAAGGATGCCTACTAAGGCTAGGGATCGATGGTATCGTGGATATTTTTCAAGCGCATTTCGCTGTGAATTCGGGTACTTTTCGTATTCGAGATTTCCAAAACCACCATAAAATACGTCAATATAGTCCGGATGATATCATCGATCTCTAGCCTTAATGCCTACCTTTTACCTCGAGTGGATGACACTTTGGATGTGCTGAAGGCGGACGAAATTTCTACACTCATTTGAATCTGGCATCTGGGTTTTGGTAAGTTCGTGTACGGGAGGATGACGTCCATAATACCGCATTTTAAATTCCAGATGGAATAATGGAATGGGTGGTCATGCCTTTTGGATTGTGCAATGCTCTAGCGACTCTTCAGCGCACGATGAGCGAGGTTTTCCGAGACTTTTTACACTAGTTTGTTACAATTTACCTCGACGACGTCTACATTTTTGGGTTGTGCGCGCATCAACGTTAAATCGACATACGCGATGTCGTGCGATTCCCCCATAGCGGCCCGCCTAATACCCCCCTCCCCCCCCCTTGGTCGCCTAGGCATCATATTAAAAAACAATTCTTACAAGAAAAAGCAGTGGAGGCAACCAAGCAAGAAAAAGAAAGAAAGAAGGGAAGAAAAAACCTAAGCCCGAGGAACAGGAAGGCATCATATTTGCACGACCGTCGCACAATCATTCAGATTGTGGCTCTTTGAGCCCGTTTCTTCTTTCGTCTTAACCGGCACGGCGACTGTTTGAAAGAGTTCCGTACCGCAAATGTGCGGGCGCGATAACACCAAGTACAGAAGCCCGGTGGTGCTCGAATTCGCCCCCCCCCCCCCCCCGTATTCGTGTAGTCGGCGCAATCCATCTTGGGTGCCAAAGTAGTATTGCCAAGGAGTTCAGAAGATTTGCTGATAAAATTGACACCTGATTACATTTTTCTTCACACGCGAATGAGGTACGAAATCTTATCTCCACTTATTTTGTGGATGGGTGTATTTCGAAGACGATCGAATGAGACGACGATACGATGAACGCTACCGGCTACCCTTTACCGTACGGGTACCAATACTTCAGAGGGACAAGTGGCAGTAGTGCAGTTACACGTACCTGTACAGCCTGGCCGCTTACGCTGAATAACATGGATGCTGCCGGGTCAGTTCCTTCATCTGCCGAAGCATTGTCAGACACGCTGAAAGTTTGCACCTCTTGAATATCCACTAACGTCTTCAAGGCGTTATCGGTATACTACAAGCCCACCTTCCAACTCCAAGTGAGGGCCGATGATGCTGAGGGCTCTGCTGAGGCCGGCACTCTCGGCAGTGTACCACAGCCGATCGCTCTCCGCCGCTTCGCCAGCACTACTGCCCAATGCGACCGACGTCGTCGCTGCCACCGCGCGACGATCTGGCTCTCGTTTTCGCCAGGCGTGGTTTCGGCCGCTCGCCACCTCCGGCTCCGCCACTGCGGATCTTCTCACGCTGACGGTATGACGCGATTGACCCGATTGTCCGACTGATCAGTCCAGGAGAAGATTGACTTTTGGCGGGCAGCTTAGGCGGTCCGTTGACGAGCGACGGCGCAGGTGAGAGAAATCAAAGAGCTCCTGGACGCCTGCAACATCGACTACCGAGACTGTCTGGAGAAGCGCGAGCTGGTAAAGCGGCTGGAGGAGCACAGGAGCGTGCTTCCGCTGCACATCAAGGTGCCCTGCCGCTCTGACTGCCACAAAGCAGAGCGCCAGCTGACCTAGCTGCGTGCCATAACCCTAACTCGTGAACCCTAATCCACCACTCCGTCTTAGCTCTGACGCCAACGTTCTTTGTACCCCGTAACCTCAGCCTGAGCTCGCTTTGCCCCTGCTCTGCCCTCCCTCATCATCCCACAGAACCATCTGTCCAGTGTGATTCAGCAGCGTGGCAATGACGTACGCGACGCCGTCATTTCGCCAACCCTAGGCCGCTCCGCCCTCTCCCCCGACGAGCAGAACACCATCAGCCTGTTCAAGGTGCGCTGCGCTCGGCTGTGCTGCCGCATGGCCTTGCACGACGGGCGAGTATGTCGCCCTCTGGTGGTGTCTGGCATGCTGGTTGAATGGGCGTTGATGTGCAAACACGGGGCAGAGGTGTGCGCCCAGCGTGGTAAACATCACCTCAATGCAAAATGCGCTGGTGGACCGCTTCTCGATGGACATTACGCAAGTCCCAGCAGGCACAGGAAGCGGCTTTGTGTGGGACACGGAGGGGCACATCGTGACCAACTTTCACGTGAGTCGATGACACTATGACATGCTTTATCTGAGTCTGCCCCCATTGCCTCACGTGATGCCGTCAAACCAGCGATGCTGAACCCACTCCGACTGCCGTGACCTCGCAGGTTATCCAGCGCGCAAGCTCGTGTCTTGCGACGTTTTCAAACAATGTTACCTGTGAGGTAGGCTGCACCACTACGCTTGCCCTTGCTTTTTTCTATATTTCGCATTATGTATGCAGCGCTGTGTGTATGTGTGTGTGTGTGTGTGTGTGTGTGTGTGTGTATGTGTGTGTATGTGTGTATGTATGTGTGTGTATACATGTGTGTGGTTGTACATGTGTATGTTTGTGTGTATATTTGTGTCCGGTGCGTGTCTTTGCGTAGGGGTGTGTGTGTGTGGGTGTGTGCATGCAGGTGCGTGGGCGTGCGTGTGCATATCTGTGTACGTAAATGTGTCCGTGTGCGTGTCTTTGCATACGTGCGCTTGTGTGTGTGTGTGTGTGTGTTTGCGTGTGTGTGTGTTTGTGCGTGCGTGCGTGTGTGTGTGTGTGTGTGTGTGTGTGTGTGTGTGTGTGTGTGTGTGTGTGTGTGTGTGTGTGTTTAAGCACTGCCAGGAATGGAGACTGAGATTGATGTGATTGTGTGGCGGGTTTGTTCTCCCTGACAGGCAAAGGTAGTTGGGCTGGAGCCGGAGAAGGACCTTGCTGTGCTCAAAATCCTTTCTCCCAAAAATATCGAGCTCAGCCCCATTTCTGTTGGCAGCTCGCAGCTAATGGAGGTGCTTTCTCAAGCATCCAGCGCTCTTCCCCTTGGGTTCCTGCGGTCTGGATTTTGTGTGATGAGATGAATGGGCTGAAATGGGATAATTTTTCACCTGGTGTGTTATGGTCTGATGTATAGCAATGTGCTGTGTGCGACGATGATGTGTGCGTGGCGGGTTCATGAGATATTACGCGGTATGGTATGGCGTGAGGCGGTGTTCTTTGATCACTAAATATGTGTCCGTTTGTTATCTGGATAGGTCGGACAGTCTGTATTTGCCATAGGAAACCCTTTCGGCCTGGATCAAACTCTGACATGTAAGTCCGTCAAACACAAATGGCTGCTCTTCTGCATGCCCGACAAGGTATTTGACTAATACGCTCGCTTGGTATGACGCACTGGTGAGACAGCGGGACTGGTGAGTGGGCTTGGCAGGCAAGTGAAGGGGATAACGGGGCGCCCCATCCGAGACGTCATACAAACAGACGCTGCCATCAACCCAGGAAATTCAGGTGGGCAGTTTACATTATTTACCAATCTTAAGGTATGTGTTGAAATTGTAGTGGGTATCAACTTGTAGAAAACGCCATCGTCACTTTCTCATTTAATTATGTTGACTGCTTGGCGAGGAGTTCAAAATTGTTGTGGCTGTGTATTGTGCCTACTGAATTTTTTACCTGAAGTGTAGTATTTGCAGCTCGCGGTGTTCATAAATGTGTGTGTGTGTGTGTGTGTGTGTGTGTGTGTGTGTGTGTGTGTGTGTGTGTGTGTCTGTGTGTGTGTGTGTGCTCTTTTGCATGCATGTGTGTGTGTGTGTGTGTGTGTGTGTGTGTGTGCGTGCGTTTGCGTGTGTAAGTGTGTAAGTAAGTGTGTGTGTGTGTGTGTGTGTGTGTGTGTGTGCGTTTGCGTGTGTATTTGTGTAAGTGTAAGTGTGTGCGTGTGTATGTGATGGAAAAGGACGAGAAGGGAATAGGAGATTCTTTGCGAATGCGAAGCTGAGAGGTGGAGTGCTTGACAGGTGGACCGCTCTTAGATTCCAATGGCCGTCTGATCGGTGTCAACACGATGATTTATAGCCCGTCGGGAGCGAGCGCAGGCATCGGCTTCGCCATCCCATCTGACACAGTGCGCCGAGTGGTCAACCAGATCATCCGCCACGGACGCGTCATTCGCCCTAGTCTCGGCGTCGTCATCTTTGTGCGTATTGTGCCTTATTCCACTGGAAACTTAACTTTTTCTTTTCCTTAAATACGGATGTGCGCGCGCGCGCGTGTGTGTTTGTGTGCGTGTGTGTTTGTGTGCGTGTGTGTGTGTGTGTGTGTGTGTGTGTGTGTGTGTGTGTGTGCTTGAGCCTGGGTATCTTTGAATATTTTTAGTATCGTTTTATTGTCAGTCGCTTTATGTTTACTTCCTGCCATGCATATCTGCCATCGGTATCGACGCTGTTGGTGATTGACAGCGTTGAAACCCTAAACGCGCGTGTAGTCATTAGACGCTTCTGTTGAAGGTTGGCATGTCTAGTGGAGGTGTTGAGAATATGCCGGTGTCCACAGAATGAGCGGGTATCTAGGCAGATGGGAAGGGACGGACTGCTCGTGATGTCCGTCATGCCCGGATCTGGTGCATCTGATGCTAAGCTGATCGGTGGGTGCTGTCAAGCTTGTTTGCTCTGCTGGTGCAGTGCCAGTTTGAGTTGCTGGGGAGCTACTTTGACCTGCCACCGGTTTGATTTTTCACGAAACATTCAGTGGTGGCGTGCTATGCTGAGGGGAGGGAGAGGGAGAGGGAGGGGGAGGGCAGGCAAGGAATGACATGATTGTGTTTTGTGTTCAGGGACGTCGAAGCACCCTGTCACGGGGGAGATCATTCTGGGCGATGAGATTGTTGCGGTGGGCGGGCAGAAGGTGCACACGCAGGAGGATCTGCTTGCAGCCATCGAAATCTTTAGCGTCGGCGACATGGTACGTTGCCAACTACTGTGCTCGCGTTGGAGAGATGAGATGAGAATGGGGATTTAGGGTTATCCCCATTCCCATCTCAAAAAAAAGAGATGATAAGGTGCATTTGAAACCTGAATTTTGAGAAGGTGCATTTAAAACCCCAATGGCAACACTGATCATCAGTTTTAAAACCTAGAAACGTAAGTCATATACCCTAAGCTGCACTGCCATCTTGATGTGCGTAGCTGGGGTTAAATGTGGACCACATTGCGTTTGTGTCGTGCGCAGGCGCCATTGGGCATCGTCAGGGATGGGCGGCCCATTGATGTGATCGTTAGGTTGAAGCAGACGGCGGCAGAGTAGTGCTGATGGAAGCCACGCAGAAGCCGCTGCCATGCTCACCTTGCGAATATGGATGTCAAAACCTATTATTATATTGCACTGAATTTGATGTAAAACTTTTGAATTCGTTTAAGATTATGTCGTTTTCCCTCTATAGCAGTGGTGCATGTTAGCACCTTGCGCTTGCTCTCCAGGGAACTACATTCTTTGCAAAGGCTGTGCGGGGTAGCCTTTAGGACACTCGGCGCTCTTGGATGGTATAGATAAGGGCATTATGTGCTATTCAGTCGAGGGGCTCCTACCTTTCGGCCCTATTCTTATTGCTCATTTTGCCATCCGAATAGAAGTTTGTGTGTATGTGTGTGTGTGTGTGTGTGTGTGTGTGTGTGTGTGTGGGTATATGTGTGATATTATAGTGCGTATATGTGTCTTAATATTGCATGTGCATGTATTTGTGTGCGCGTGTGGATGTTCACTTGTCATGAAAAACGTTTTGTGCTCGCATGCGCCGTGAGATATAATCAGCTGGTTGCGGGCGCAGTTGACCAAGTTCAAGAAGCTTTAAAAACTGACAAGCATCATGCGGGAAGCATGTCAAAGACTGGCGCTCTGTTTTCATTTCCACGTTGTGTGTTTCCCAGCTCCGATGGGGCCGAGTTTTGACGCAGAGTGCTTATTAGCTAAAGGCGGATTACGGCTGCGGAGACGCAACGCTTCTTCGGATTCGAGGCTGGATTCGGATATTATAATCAGCCGCCGCCGCAAAGCAATGCGTGCATAGACTATAAAGGGCACTGCGATAATGTCATACTTTTTCTAATTCTGTGTTTCCAATTTGAATACTTATGCTTTAATGAAATATTTTTCACTCATCACCTACACAGCTGCGCCACTTATTCGGTCCCAACACTCGTTGCTGCGCCTCTCCCAACTCTCTGTCTTTGTCGGTACCCACTATCGACAACTAGAAGCCCTTTGTTCACGGTTTACGTCGAGGCAGCACAGTGTGGCGGTTAGCCTCTGAAAGCTAAACGCTAGCACAAATCTGTTCTAGTCTGTCTAGTTCTGTTGTTGCAAGATTGCAAATGATGTTGTTGAGAGGCAATCAATGAGAGATGTTTCACTGCTGTACTTAGGCAGTAGATGTTGTAAGTGAACAAAGGAATTGTTAAAAGGTTCTGTCACCTCCCTCTACTGCACTGGGCTTAAATAGGTTTCAGCCCAGACTAATCACGCCTGCAAGCTACGCTTACGTGTCAGGCGTTAGTGTTGTCTAACCGTCGTCATCTGCCTCGAGACGCGGCCTGCCTAGCATTGGGTTTCACGACGCGGCTCCTTCTGCATTGAAGAGCTCGTTCTGGCGCGTCATCTGGCTAGTTAGATTAATTATGCATATCTGTACGTACCGGGAGGTACTGGTCGTACTGTAGCATCAGCACCATTACAATATTGCAGTAGCGACGTACCCACGAGTATACGTCCGTCATGTGGAAAAGCACGATTTGGTATCCGTAACGAGTACCTGTATAATGTCCTGCAATGTACTGTTGCATGACTGTACTCGTCACACTCGTACCCTCCCCCTCTTGACAGATCAATGAGGCCGCCGCGAGGCAGACCTCCGTGGTTCTTGGCTCCGTTACTGGGACTCAGGAATGCGCGCTGGGTGAGCGTGCATGAAGTCAGTGTACGCCTGAGTCTTGGCAAAATTGCGCCATTGGGGCGTCTCCAAAAAAATTTGTAACGCAATGGTTCGGTGTACCTCGTTCAACCGGTGCCAGACAGGTGGAATGTCGTCATCGCTGAAGTGCGTCATGAAGAGCAGATATTTGCCTCGTCGCCCAGGTAGCGACTTGATGCACACAGCAGAGATGTGTGAGACATCGAACTCCTCGTCGTCTCCTTCAGGTACAGTCACTGGGACAGCTGGTCGTAGCGGAGCGGTAGAGCAGGGTCTTAAGTTGTTAACGTGGAACACATGGTGTAAGCGTACTGTCGCTGGAAGTTTCAACCTGTAACTGTGTTTTCCAATCTGCTCCTCCACTGAAAAAGGTCCAAGCTGTCTGTCTTTGAGTTTCCGGTTTGGTTGTCCTCGCAGAAAAAGGTTTGCTGTGACGACTGACACCTTGTCTCCCTTAGCGAAGTGTGGCGCTGTAGACGGTTCTGTGCGGGCTTGCATCTCGTCCTTATGTAGCTGTAACACAGAGCGTACCAGGGTGTGCACGTCCTGTAACAATCTCAACCGTTCTGTTGCGTCTTGCGAAATTGGAATCGACGGTCGCATGCTGAAGAGGAGGTCAGGAGGCTCCTCAGGAGAAAAACCAAAGTTAGCCTCGAACGGTGTATGCTCAATTCCAAGTGCACGCGAAGCGTTGTACGCAAACTCCACTTGTGGTAAAAATGTCGACCAATCAGAGCCATCATAGCAACAGAAGCAACGAAGAAGCTGTTGAAATGTGCTGTTTACGCGCTCTGTCAATCCATCAGTTTCTGGGTGTCGGCTGGAAGACATGTTCAGACGCGTTCCAAGGCGTCTCCAGAGTGTCTGCCAGAAAGCGCTGACAAATTTTGGATCGCGGTCGCTGATCAGTACACGGGGCAGTCCATGTAAACGGTAGACTCCCTGTAAAAACAAATTGGCAGTTTCTTCGGCAGTAATCGACTCTGTACATGGCAGAAAATGGGCCATTCGAGTTAGATGGTCTACTACAATCAGCACACTGTTAAAGCCGTTGCTCTCAGGCAAGTGTGTCAGGTAGTCAAGACCAACTGTGTGCCACGGTCTGGGTGGAACATGCAATGGGTAAAGAGTCGCGGCCATTTGCGGTCGGATCTTCGCTCGTCGGCACACGACGCAGCGTTCACAAAAATCTTTCACGTCTTGGCGGATTCGTTTCCACCAGAATCTGTCGAGTGCTTTAGCAAGAGTGCTAGCAACTCCTCTGTGACCAGCTGACGAACTTTCGTGCAGCTCTCTGATCAATCTCAGTCGGAGCTCAGAGTTCTGTGGTATACAGAGGCGATTGAGGCGCCAAAAGTATCCGTCTCTGGCTTCTATCCGGCTGTCTCTTGTCCACTCACCATCGTCCCCATAAAACGAATCTTGTGAGAACCCCTCGCGAATGAGATCAGCGAACTCAGGGCTCAGCTGCAACGCTTCAACAGTCAGTGAATTTAACTGTGCGTCTTCAAACAGCAGCTGGGACTTCCGTCGTAATTCTCGATCTGACGGAACCTCGCCATCCCAAAATAAGGGTACTGTGGCCTGAGGTACGAAGTCCGGACGCCGGCTTAACGGGTCGGCTTCGTTCAGAGCTCCCTTGCGATATGCAAGTGTCATCGAGCCCACAAACGGTTGCAAATCCCGCAGGTATCTTGCTTGCCGCTTGTTCAGCCTGTTGTTCGGTTGCCTGAGCAGATGTCGCAGTGTGTCGTGGTCTGTTACGACAAGGAACTTAGAACAGCCTTCAAGATAGCACCTCCAATGCTTGACGGCTTCGCATACGGCCAAAGCTTCTAAGTCGTACGCAGAGTAAGTGTTACCACGCTCAGCTGGATTCAGCTTACGCGCCCAGTATGAGACTGGTTGAAGACCGCCTCCTTGGTCTTGCAACAAGACTGCTGCAATCCCCACTGTTGAAGCATCTGTAGCCACGGTGAACGTCGCGTCCGAGCCGACCTCCGGAAGGATCAGGCATGGCGCGGAAATGAGCCGTAACTTGAGAGTCTCGAAGGCTTCCAAACAGGCAGGCGTCAGCGTAACCTTCTGTGGCTGGGACTTCCGCAGTAAGTCCGTCAATGGAGCCGTAAGGTCGCTAAAATGGTGTATAAATCTCGCATAGAAGTTGCAGAACTGTACGAAACTGCGAACCTCCTTCTGCGTCTTGGGCACTGGCCAGTCTGCAACGGCCTCGACTTTCTTTGTGGAAACCGAAATCTTCCCGGCTGACACAGTGTAGCCCAGATACTCCATTTCTTGCAATCCGAAGAAGCATTTCTTAAGGCGTAATTTGAGCCCTTCCTCCTTGAATCGCTGTAGCACTAGACGTAGGTGCTCCAGGTGCTCTTCCAGTGTTCGACTATAAATACAGACGTCATCCAGGTAGACTGTCACGAACTTATGTAAAAAGTCGCGAAGTATGTCGTTCATCATCCTCTGAAATGTAGCTGGTGCGTTGCACAGTCCGAACGGCATGGCGACCCATTCCATTAAGCCATCATGGGTTTGAAAAGCCGTCTTGTGAACGTCCTGATCACGCACTCGAACTTGCCAGAATCCAGAAGCGAGGTCGAGGTGTGTGTAAAAACTCGCGTCCTTAAGTTCGTCTAGAGTGTCGTCCACACGCGGTAGCGGGTAAGCATCTTTACGCGTAACCTCGTTAAGACCACGGTAGTCAATGCACAGACGTAGCGAGCCATCAGCTTTTCGCACAAAAAGAATTGGCGAGCCGAACTCACTGTAGCTGGGTCGTACTAAACCAGCTTCCACTGCGTTTTTGAGCTGTCGATTAAGCTCAGCGCGCTCTACGGGTGACAATCTGTTCAGACGTTGACGTCGCATTGGGCCAATTGTTTCAATGGGATGATCCCACTGTCGGCTTACAGGTGGAGAGTCGACAGGTTGCAGTAACTCCGGGAAGTCATTGAAGAGTAAAGACCGGAAGTTGTCACGTTGTTCTGCTGGTAGTTCCTCTCTAGTGTGGAAGTCTGTCGATTGTTCAGCGGCTGACGTAAGTTCAATGACGTAAAAATCAGCATGACGTCCCCTGCTGCGGCGCGTCTTGCGCATAAGCTTCTGAACTTTTGTAGACGACAGGAGTAGACACTCATGGCGTCGTTCCTCAAGTGTAGTCTCCACTGCTGTGCCGTCCATTAGTGTAAAAATTCTGGTTGTACCAAATTGTAAAGAGGCTTGTTCGTCATCAAGCCATGGTAAACCCAGAATTAAATCAGCTGTGCGTAAATCACGTAAGACGTTGAAAGTCCGTTTAAATTCGTGTCGAGCCAGCTCAAAAGTGACGTCACAGACTGTTGTAGAAGTCACTCGTTGTCCGTTAGCGAGTCGAATTGGAGTCTTACTTGCAGACTTCCGAGTCTGTAAAGCAAAGCGTCTTACAAAGTCCTCTGACACAAAATCAAGTGTCGCAGCGCAGTCCACTAATCCAGAAATAGTTTTCCGCCATCAGGAGTTTTCACAGTCAGCTCAGCTCGAATTAACGGGCGAGCTTCCGTGAGGTCAGTCAGTAGTGCTGTAGCTGACGAAGAAAATTGTCGCAGCGTAGCGATGGAAGGTTCCACGTTGTCTGAAGGTACAGGTACCGAGTCGGGTTGATCAGGTGCTATAGGTTCTGGTGAGTCGTTAAACGCACAATCTGCGTCGACTAACCACAGCTGTACAGGCCAAGGGGCTGGAGCAACCACCTCCTGTTGCGCTGGGTTCTCCAGTGACTGACGTGTAAAAAGCTGTGTCCTTGCTGGGAATTCTTGATAGAGTTTCCAGTGCTTAGTCATCTGAGTGAATTTCGCCCACTTTGGTAGTACAAATACAGCCATCGTAGATGTCGGAGATGTTCGACGACAATTCTCAAAATGCTGCGCAATCTGCTCAGCAAACTCCCATGGTGGGTTGATGAACACCCGTTCTCCTGTTAAGTTTCTGTCTAGAATCGAGTCACTCGGCGAACAGTGAGGTAAGTCACCGTGCGAGTTAAGACCTTCATCATCAGCACATCCCTCCAACGTGAAGTTGAATCGTGCATGCAGAGGGTCAAAGACTGAGTCAACCAGTTTCCAATCAACTGAACGTATGGTTACAGGTTTACGACTATGTCTCTGCTTAGTCTGACGACGACGACCTGCTACTTGCATTACAGGTGTCGCAACTGTAGTCGATGGAGATGTCGAAGGTGTTTTGACGACCTCTGTCGCTAACAATGTCTCAGAATGAACAGTAGATGTAGCCGGCTGCTCCAGTTCATTTGTAGAACAGCCTTGCCACCATCATTGCTTCTTAGGTTGCATTGGTGCCTTGCCTTTGAACTCCGGACATTGGAACAAACGGTGTCCCTTCTTGTGGCACTTGAAGCAGAGTCCCTCGTCCATGTGTCGCTTACGCTCCTCAGCTGTCATTGCATTTGCGAGTGAATTAAAATCTTCGCGGTCAGATGTCTGACCACGTCCACCATTGTTACCACCTCCACGTCCACGTCCGCGGCCACGTCCACGGCCACCTTTGTTACGTTTCCAGACGTTAGAGGCTTCCTCGAAAGGGTCATCAAGGTTGCGCTTGCGTGAGGGCTGGGCAGATGGTCCAGCAGCAGACTTTGTATTGCCTAGTTCCGGCGAGTCTGTCACGACGTCATTCAAAAAGTTTTGCAGCTCCACTAGCGTAGTCTGGTATCCTTGCCGAGCTCGGTGTGACTTAGCTAGTCTCTTGAGCGCTTCGTTCGCTAGGCCATTAATGAAGCGAACACACTGTACCTCAGCTGTCAGGTGTTGACGAGACCGACGTAAGTAGTCGTTGTACTGTTTAGTGAAAACCGCGTAACTCATCGTGTTGCTCTGCGTAAAGTTTAGCAAAGCGTTAATTGCGTCGTCCTGAATGTTCGGAAGAAACGTCGACTTGCGTAACTCCGCAACAAGCTCGTTGTACGTAGATGGAATTGGAGGCTGATTTTTCCGGTTCAACCACCAACCACCCAGGTGTCCAGAAAACTGTGAAGTAACCCAGAACACTGCATCGTACGAGTCAGCCGTAATCCCAATAAGCATTATAAAACGCTGAGGCTGTGCTTCGAGCCAATCCTCCAGTACATGAGGTACTTGACCATTCTGGTACGGTGAAGTAATAGCAGCCTTACGCTGAGTTTCCGTGAGGGTCACAGTTAGTCCAGCCAAGTTGTGGGTAGGCATCGGCATTCCCACTCGTAAATCCGTAGGTCCTTCTCCAGTCAGTCGATTAATGTGTCCGCGAATCAGTAGCCATACAGAACCAGAGTCGACCGTCGTAAACCGGGTGTACATGTGGTACTGTCTCGGGATAGACTTGTCGTCTTGCATGACTGGAACATGTTGTGTGATTGCCCGATAAAAAGATTCCCACTGAGTCACGTAACCAAAGTGAAGTAATTCACTCTTGTGCTTTTCAGCACGAAGTAACCCCTTCTGTGAGGGCGTAAGTGTCAGACCGTCAATGTTGATGGTTTCCGGGACGACGTAAGTGCCATCCGGATTAACTGTCGACTGTGCCAAAACAGCCTGCTCGACCTGAGCAGGTGTACGTAAGTTGTTCGTAGCAAACAGGACAGGAATAGAAGCCGAGTACACGTAGACAAGCTGTCGTCCTTGAGGTAGTGTAACGTTAACATGTTCACCACTCAACAGCGTCAAATCATCCGGTGTCAAAATAAGACCAGTTTCCTCGTGTAACTCGCGAATAGCAGCGTCGACAGGCTCTTCGTTAGGTAAGACAGAGCCAGCTGGGAACCAAGTTTTACCAGAACGAGGCTCACGCTGAAACACCAACTTCAAGTCCGACGGTTTAGTTCCTCCAACGTGAATTACCAAAACCACGTAATGCCCAGCTCCTAGAGAAGCCATCTCAACTCAATCAAACAATCGTCGAGCAGATCAACGAGCAAATGAAAGCGTGCGTCGACCAAAGAGCTCCGAAACCAGTGTGGCGGTTAGCCTCTGAAAGCTAAACGCTAGCACAAATCTGTTCTAGTCTGTCTAGTTCTGTTGTTGCAAGATTGCAAATGATGTTGTTGAGAGGCAATCAATGAGAGATGTTTCACTGCTGTACTTAGGCAGTAGATGTTGCAAGTGAACAAAGGAATTGTTAAAAGGTTCTGTCACCTCCCTCTACTGCACTGGGCTTAAATAGGTTTCAGCCCAGACTAATCACGCCTGCAAGCTACGCTTACGTGTCAGGCGTTAGTGCTGTCTAACCGTCGTCATCTGCCTCGAGACGCGGCCTGCCTAGCATTGGGTTTCACGACGCGGCTCCTTCTGCATTGAAGAGCTCGTTCTGGCGCGTCATCTGGCTAGTTAGATTAATTATGCATATCTGTACGTACCGGGAGGTACTGGTCGTACTGTAGCATCAGCACCATTACAATATTGCAGTAGCGACGTATCCACGAGTATACGTCCGTCCTGTGGAAAAGCACGATTTGGTATCCGTAACGAGTACCTGTACAATGTCCTGCAATGTACTGTTGCAGGACTGTACTCGTCACAAAAGTGCGCACAAGGCCAACAACGAACTACGGGATGCAGTTCAAGATGGTTGCGCTGCGTCGGGGTCATGCTCCCCAATACCCATGGCTGGTGGGAAGCTTTGAGCTGACTTAGGGTGTTTCTCATGGAATAGCGGGGGATCTAGGAGGACCAGAGGGTGAAGGTATCTAGGACGTCTTTAGTGTTTTTCATGGTTTTCTTGATGCTCATGTATTTTCCCCTTGCAAGTAACAGTTATAGATTTAGTACATGGACATGTACTTCGACTGATGACTACATGTATAAAGGATTTGCAGATTATTGGAGTGAGCTAAAGTTTGGATTATAACAAGTAGATCAGATTAAATGCGCCACGCGTCAGCTCTCTCTCCCCGCGCGCGGAGTTTGGGGGCTTCAACGTGCCGTCGCTTGCGCGAGATGTTGAACCCGTCCATTGCGCTTCATTCGAAGCGACCCTCGCCACCGAAATCAATGATTACGAATTCGAGTCGCTAGGTCCTTTGTACGGCACCATCCGTCATGAATTACACAATGTTGCTACCGCCACGTTACCTAGGGCGGTACATAGAGCTGCGCGTCCCTCGCCACTACCTCCCGTACAGCTGGGTTTTCGGATACTGATATCGCAGTTCTCTCCACTACCCTTGACCAAGATGTTTCGGATTTCGTGGGTCGTGAACTTGAGTTTGACCCCTCACTTGCCATCTCTCCGGCCGCGCTTGCCCTGCGCATGTCTTGCTTACAACTCCCGACACCCGATGCTCTTACCCGGCCAAGTGACACGAAGGGGCACGCCCAGCGCGGCATTTTCTCGATCTCTTGGCCTTCTGTGGTCCTTCACCCTTGGATTATATTTGTGTGTAGTTTCGGGAACCGGGCGTGCGGCTTTGGCTATCTCTTTTGCTTTGTATGAGTCTAGCTTCCGCGTTCCATGTGTTACATGATGACGGAACATCAAATGCTCGGCCTCACACCCGGCCACGCTTCTCATGTCAGGATGTGTCCGCGATGCATTGAGTCTCCGGGTGATCCCCGTGGTTGTGGTACCTCTTTCACGACTTCGTCTACTTCCATGTCCGGGGAGCGGACGCCGATTCCTATGCTTATGGATAATATCCCCCGTTGTCATTGCTCACAGTATGTTATTCGGCTTCATGATCGCATTGCTAATGTTTTGGAGGACTTCATGGTTGAGGCAGGGGCAATTTGGGGAAGGACTTGCGTTTGGAGGTTCGCCGAATCCGGTATGGGGCCTCCCGAGATCGTCCTCGGGATGTCGCGTGGTTAGATTGTGCGGCTCCGCATGAGTACTTGGTTGTTGATGGCACGGTCACTAGTGCGCGCATAAATTATAGCATTCCGGTTGTATGGGCTCTGCTTCCGCTCTCTCATAGTTTGGCGATGGGGTCTCAACAAGCTAAGGTTGATGTTGACCGCCGCACACTTCATCCTTCCTGGGCACGCCTTTCACTCAATATGCTCACGATTATCATTACCCTTTTGCTCTTGAGGACGGGGGTCACTTGGCTCCTATGGTGGTTGATCTTAATGATCGCTTGGCCATTTTGTTGGCAGATCGACGTTTCCCAAGCATGGGTGCAGTGGACTCTCGTGTGACGAGTACAGTCCTGCAACAGTACATTGCAGGACATTGTACAGGTACTCGTTACGGATATCAATTCGTGCTTTTCCACAGGACGGACGTATACTCGTGGGTACGTCGCTACTGCAATATTATAAGGGTGCTGATGCTACAGTACGACCAATACCTCCCGGTACGTACAGATATGCATAATTAATCTAACCAACCATATGACGCGCCAGAACGAGCTCTTCGATGCAGAAGGAGCCGCGTCGTGAAACCCAATGCTAGGCAGGCCGTGTCTCGAGGACAGATGACGACGGTTGAGTAGCACCAACGCCTGACACGTAAGCGAAGCTTGCAGGCGTAACTAGTCTGGGCTGAAACCTATTTAAGCCCAGTGCAGTAGAGGGAGGTGACAGAACCTTTTAACAATTCCTTTGTTCACTTACAACATCTACTGCCTAAGTACAGCATTGAGACATCTTTCATCAATTGTCCTCTCGACAACATCTTTTTGCCATCTTGCAACAACAGAACTAGACAGACTAGAACAGATTTGTGCTAGCGTTTAGCTTTCAGAGGCTAACCGCCACACTGGTTTCGGAGCTCTTTGGTCGACGCACGCTTTCGTTGCTCGTTGATCTGCTCGACGTTGTTTGAGTTGAGATGGCTTCTCTCGGAGCAGGACATTACGTGGTTTTAGTAATTCACGTTGGAGGAACTAAATCGTCGGACTTGAAGTTGGTGTTTCAGCGTGAGCCTCGTTCTGGTAAAACTTGGTTCCCAGTTGGCTCTGTCTTACCTAACGAAGAGCCTGTCGACGCTGCTATTCGCGAGTTACATGAGGAGACCGGTCTTGTTTTGACACCGGATGATTTGACGCTGTTGAGTGGTGAACCTGTTAATGTTACACTACCTCAAGGACGACAGCTTGTCTACGTGTACTCGGCTTCTATTCCTGTCCTGTTTGCTACGAACAACATACGTACACCTGCTCAGGTCGAGCAGGCTGTTTTGGCACAGTCGACAGTTAATCCGGATGATACTTACGTTGTACCGGAAACCATCAACATTGACGGTTTGACACTTACGCCCGCACAGACAGGGTTACTTCGTGCTAAGAAGCACAAGAGTGAATTACTTCACTTTGGTTACGTGGCTGAGTGGCTTGGAATTACGGCTGACTCGTACGATGCAGTGTTCTGGGTTACTTCACAGTTTTCTGGACACCTAGGTGGGTGGTGGTTGAACCGGAAAAATCAGCCTCCAATTCCATCTACGTACAACGAGCTTGTTGAGGAGTTACGCAAGTCTACGTTTCTTCCGAACATTCAGGACGAAGCTATTAACGCTTTGATGAACTTTACGCAGAGCAACACGATGAGTTACGCGGTTTTCACTAAACAGTACAACGACTACTTACGTCGATCTCGTCAAGACCTGACAGCTGAGGTACAGTGTGTACGCTTCATTAATGGCCTAGCGAATGATGCGCTCAAGAGACTGGCTAAGTCACACCGAGCTCAGCAAGGATACCAGACTACGCTAGTGGAGCTGCAAAACTTTTTGAATAACGTTGTGACAGACTCACCGGAACTGGGCAATGCAAGGTCTGCTGCTGGACCATCTGCCCAGCCTACACGCAAGCGCAACTTTGAGGACCCTCTCGAGGAAGCCTCTAACGTCTGGAAACGTAACAAAGGTGGCCGTGGACGTGGCCGCGGACGTGGACGTGGAGGTGGTAACAATGGTGGACGCGGACAGACATCTGGTCGCGAAGATTTTAATTCACTCGCAAATGCAATGACAGCTGAGGAGCGCAAGCGACACATGGACGAAGGACTCTGCTTCAAGTGCCACAAGAAGGGACACCGTTTGTTCCAATGCCCGGAGTTCAAAGGCAAGGCACCGATGCAACCTAAGAAGCAATGATGGTGGCAAGGCTGTTCTACAAATGAACTGGAGCAGCCGGCTACATCTACTGTTCATTCTGAGACACTGTTAGCGACAGAGGTCGTCGACATACCTTCGACATCTCCATCGACTACAGTTGCGACACCTGTAACGCAAGTAGCAGGTCGTCGTCGTCAGATTAAGCAGAGACAGAGTCGTAAAACTGTAACCAGACGTTCAGTTGATTGGAAACTGGTTGACTCAGTCTTTGACCCTCTGCATGCACGATTCAACTTCACGTTGGAGGGATGTGCTGATGATGAAGGTCTAAACTCGCACGGTGACTTACCTCACTGTTCGCCGAGTGACTCGATTCTAGACAGAGACTTGACAGGAGAACGGGTGTTTATCAACCCACCCTGGGAATTAGCTGAGCAGATTGCGCAGCATTTTGAGGATTGTCGTCGAACATCTCCGACATCTACGATGGCTGTATTTGTACTACCGAAATGGGCGAAATTTACACAGGTGACTAAGCACTGGAAACTCTATCAAGAATTCCCAGCAAGGACACAGCTTTTTACACGTCAGTCACTGGAGAACCCAGCTCAACAGGAGGTGGTTGCTCCAGCCCCTTGGCCTGTACAGCTGTGGTTAGTCGACGCAGATTGTGCGTTTAACGACTCTTCAGAACCTACAGCACCTGATCAACCCGACTCGGTACCTGTACCAGCAGACGACTCGGAACAGTCCATCGCTACGCTGCAACAATTTTCCTCGCCAGCTACAGCACTACTGACTGACCTCACGGAAGCTCGCCCGTTAATTCGAACTGAGCTGACTGTGAAAACTCCTGATGGCGGACACCAAATTTCTGGATTAGTGGACTGCGCTGCGACACTTGATTTTGTGTCAGAGGACTTTGTACGACGCTTTGCTTTACAGACTCGGAAGTCTGCAAGTAAGACCCCAGTTCGACTCGCTAATGGACAACGAGTGACTTCTACGACAGTCTGCGACGTCACTTTTGAGCTGGCTCGACACGAATTTCATCGGACTTTCTACGTCTTACGTGATTTACGTACAGCTGATTTAATCCTGGGTTTACCATGGCTTGATGATGAACATGCCTCTTTACAATTTGGTACAACCAGAATTTTTACACTAATGGACGGCACGGCAGTTGAGACTACACTTGAGGAACGACGCCCTGAGTGTCTACTCCTGTCGTCTACGAAAGTTCAGAAGCTTATGCGCAAGACGCGCCGCAGCAGGGGACGTCATGCTGATTTTTACGTCATTGAACTTACGTCAGCTGCCAAACAACAAACAGACTTTCACACTGGAGAGGAACTGACAGCAGAACAACGTGACAACTTCCGGTCGTTACTTTTTGAAGACTTCCCGGAGTTACTGCAACCTGTCGACTCTCCGCCAGTAAGCCGACAGTGGGATCACCCCATTGACACAACTGGCCCGATGCGACGTCAACGTCTGAACAGATTGTCACCTGCAGAGCGCGCTGAGCTTAATCGACAGCTCAAAGACGCAGTGGAAGCTGGCTTGATCCGTCCCAGCTACAGTGAGTTCGGCTCGCCAATTCTTTTTGTGCGAAAAGCTGATGGCTCGCTACGTCTGTGCATTGACTACCGTGGCCTTAACGAAGGTTACGCGTAAAGATGCCTACCCACTTCCGAGAGTGGATGACACACTGGACGAACTTAAGGACGCGAATTTTTACACACACCTCGACCTCGCTTCTGGATTCTGGCAAGTTCGAGTGCGTGAACAGGACATTCACAAGACGGCTTTTCAGACCCCTGATGGCTTAATGGAATGGGTCGCCATGCCGTTTGGACTGTGCAATGCACCAGCTACATTTCAGAGGATGATGAACGACATTCTTCGCGACTTTTTACATAAGTTCGTGACAGTCTACCTGGATGACGTCTGTATCTACAGTCGAACTCTGGAAGAGCACCTGGAACATCTACGTCTAGTGCTACAGCGATTCAAGGAGGAAGGGCTGAAATTACGCCTTAAGAAATGCTTCTTCGGATTGCAAGAAATGGAGTATTTGGGCTATACTGTGTCAGCCGGAAAAATTTCGGTTTCCACAAAGAAAGTCGAGGCCGTTGCAGACTGGCCAGTGCCCAAGACGCAGAAGGAGGTTCGCAGTTTCGTACAGTTCTGCAACTTCTATGCGAGATTTATACACCATTTTAGCGACCTTACGGCTCCATTGACGGACTTACTGCGGAAGTCCCAGCCACAGAAGGTTACGCTGACGCCTGCCTGTTTGGAAGCCTTCGAGACTCTCAAGTTACGGCTCATTTCCGCGCCATGCCTGATCCTTCCGGAGGTCAGCTCGGACGCGACGTTCACCGTAGCTACAGATGCTTCAACAGTGGGGATTGCAGCAGTCCTGTTGCAAGACCAAGGAGGCGGTCTTCAACCAGTCTCTTACTGGGCGCGTAAGCTGAATCCAGCTGAGCGTGGTAACACTTACTCTGCGTACGACTTAGAAGCTTTGGCCGTATGCGAAGCTGTCAAGCATTGGAGGTGCTATCTTGAAGGCTGTTCTAAGTTCCTTGTCGTAACAGACCACGACACACTGCGGCATCTGCTCAGGCAACCGAACAACAGGCTGAACAAGCGGCAAGCAAGATACCTGCGGGATTTGCAACCGTTTGTGGGCTCGATGACACTTGCATATCGCAAGGGAGCTCTGAACGAAGCCGACCCGTTAAGCCGGCGTCCAGACTTCGTACCTCAGGCCACAGTACCCTTATTTTGGGATGGCGAGGTTCCGTCAGATCGAGAATTACGACGGAAGTCCCAGCTGCTGTTTGAAGACGCACAGTTAAATTCACTGACTGTTGAAGCGTTGCAGCTGAGCCCTGAGTTCGCTGATCTCATTCGCGAGGGGTTCTCACGAGATTCGTTTTATGGGGACGATGGTGAGTGGACAAGAGACAGCCGGATAGAAGCCAGAGATGGGTACTTTTGGCGTCTCAATCGCCTCTGTATTCCACAGAACTCTGAGCTCCGACTGAGATTGATCACAGAGCTGCACGAAAGTTCGTCAGCTGGTCACAGAGGAGTTGCTAGCACTCTTGCTAAAGCACTCGACAGATTCTGGTGGAAACGAATCCGCCAAGACGTGAAAGATTTTTGTGAACGCTGCGTCGTATGCCGACGAGCGAAGATTCGACCGCAGATGGCTGCGACTCTTTACCCATTGCCTGTTCCACCCAGACCGTGGCACACAGTTGGTCTTGACTACCTGACACACTTGCCTGAGAGCAACGGCTTTAACAGTGTGCTGATTGTGGTAGACCATCTAACTCGAATGGCCCATTTTCTGCCATGCACAGAGACGATTACTGCCGAAGAAACTGCCACTTTGTTTTTACAGGGAGTCTACCGCTTACATGGACTACCCCGTGTGCTGATCAGTGACCGCGACCCGAAATTTGTCAGCGCCTTCTGGCAGACACTATGGAGACGCCTTGGAACGCGTCTGAACATGTCTACCAGCCGACACCCAGAAACAGATGGACTGACAGAGCGCGTGAACAGCACGTTTCAGCAGCTTCTTCGTTGCTTCTGTTGCTATGATGGCTCTGACTGGTCGACACTTTTACCGCAAGTGGAATTTGCGTACAACGCTTCGCGTGCACTCGGAATTGAGCACACACCATTCGAGGCTAACTTTGGTTTTTCTCCTGAGGAGCCTCCTGACCTGCTCTTCAGCATGCGACCGTCAATTCCAATTTCGCAAGACGCAACAGAACGGTTAAAATTGTTACAGGAAGTGCACAACTTGGTACGCTCAGTGTTACAGCTACACAAGGACGAGATGCAGGCGCGCTCAGAACCGTCTACAGCGCCACACTTCGCTAAGGGAGACAAGGTGTCAGTCGTCACAACAAATCTTTTATGGCGGGGACAACCGAAGAGACAGACAGCTCGGCCCTTTTTCAGTGGAGGAGCAGATTGGAAAACACAGTTACAGATTGAAACTTCCAGCGACATTACGCTTACACCCTGTGTTCCACGTTAATAATTTACGACCATGCTCTACTGCTCCACTACGACCAGCTGTTCCTGTGACTGTACCTGAAGGAGATGATGAGGAGTTTGACGTCTCACACATCTCTGCTGTGTGCATCAAGTCGCTACCTGGGCGACGAGGCAAATATTTGCTCTTCATGACGCATTTCAGTGATGACGACATTCCACCTGTCTGGCACCGTTTGAATGAGGTGCATCGAACAGTTGCGTTACAAGAATTCTTGGAGACGCCCCAATGGCGCAAGTTCGCCAAGACTCAGGCGTACACTGACTTCATGCACGCTCACCCAGCGCGCATTCCTGAGTCCCAGTAATTGCTTCAGTAAAGGAGCCAAGAACCACGGAGGTCTGCCTCGCGGCGGCCTCATTGATCTGTCAAGAGGGGGAGGGTACGAGTGTGACGAGTACAGTCCTGCAACAGTACATTGCAGGACATTGTACATGTACTCGTTACGGATATCAATTCGTGCTTTTCCACAGGACGGACGTATACTCGTGGGTACGTCGCTACTGCAATATTATAAGGGTGCTGATGCTACAGTACGACCAATACCTCCCGGTACGTACAGATATGCATAATTAATCTAACTAGCCAGATGACGCGCCAGAACGAGCTCTTCAATGCAGAAGGAGCCGCGTCGTGAAACCCAATGCTAGGCAGGCCGTGTCTCGAGGACAGATGACGACGGTTGAGCAGCACCAACGCCTGACACGTAAGCGAAGCTTGCAGGCGTAACTAGTCTGGGCTGAAACCTATTTAAGCCCAGTGCAGTAGAGGGAGGTGACAGAACCTTTTAACAATTCCTTTGTTCACTTACAACATCTACTGCCTAAGTACAGCATTGAGACATCTTTCATCAATTGTCCTCTCGACAACATCTTTTTGCCATCTTGCAACAACAGAACTAGACAGACTAGAACAGATTTGTGCTAGCGTTTAGCTTTCAGAGGCTAACCGCCACACTCGCTTTTTACGGCCTTAAAGTTATGCCCGCATAAAGGAGTTTGTACGTCGGTCTACATATGTTCCCTTCCGTCGTCTTCTTAGGAATGTGCGCGTAGTGAGTTCATGCAGCGCCATTCGGTAGTTCTTCATGGAACGCTGGATTCCTACTATCTTCATGATGAATTGCATGAGGGTGGTACACCTGCTGTTGCCTGCCTCCCTGCTCCGAGGCCTCAGGGTTCTGTGCCTCTATTCTTGTCTTTCCACTCCTTTACTGGCGGAGTATTCCACTGCTTTAATTTTAATGAATTAAATTAATTTTATTTTGATTGCAATAAGTAGTCGTACATAAAGTAGTAGCGATTGCTGCGCTGGATAATGTGATATCCTGGATTGCTCTTCTCATCTTTCGCGGAGATTTTATTACAAGAGATGGTTGTGGCAAAGTTCTCGGATGGTTGCAAAGCTCACCTGCTAAGATATTAATACTAGCCGGCCTTAGACTGGAGTGCTGATATCGACTGCAGACATCAAAGGTGATAGTATCGCGAACAGGACGCAGGGACACCCCAACTCTCTCTAGTCTCAGGGCACTAGTCGTTTCACGCGGGCCGCGATACTCCTGCACCAGGAACCCAGTGTGGAAGCTCGACTAGATGAAATCAACTCGCATGTATGGCGTAATGGCGGTAACTATGGAGGCGTCTCAGTTTCTGTCAGAGGAGTAGGTATGTCGCCTAGCGCGGAGCCAAGCACGCGAGCGCCAAACACTGTCGGCCCATCATAACGGATTGCCGGATATCCTCGCTGGCAAGTAAGGGCGAGTCTTTGTCACGCCATTTCGCTGGCGATACATTCCAGTATACACTACTGCAAACTAGTGCCAAGGAGCGGCGAAAGTTAGTAATGAGCACCGCCGCGGGGACGAGCGGCTTATTGAGGCAGTTGCTACGAACTAAAGGCGGGAGCTACGCTGCGGTTGCCTCTTCGGTATTCTTGGTAGGTACGTAATACGGACTGTGCCCCTGTCCGATGCCACAGCGCAAGGAACAGGTAAGTGTCTGTGGAGCACCAGCGCTTCATCAGTCAGTTCTGCATCGAGCTGACAGCGGCTTGTTTTCCTCGTTACCTTGGTACCCTCTCGCCTGCGGGTCGCAGCCCTTTTGTTCATGGTGTGGTGGTGCTCGTTCGTGGTTCCGGAAATGAGTCGGACGGCTCGAGAGAGGGCGATTAGCAACGAAGTGAGCTTTGCGGCGGCGCGGACTCCGAGGGGAGCCCCCGTCGAGCAGCTTCCAGATGTGCGAAAGGTACGGCACGAGGCATCATACCATAGGGCGAAGGTGTGGCTCATATATGCAACGAATGGCCCTTGTTCGTTCACGTATTCAGATCGTCGTTGGTCGCTTTGTGGGTTATTTCTGTAGGTTATTCGCGAGCCATCCGTTCGACAGTACAAGACGTTCGGTAAGAGCTCTTTGGACGCAAGCAAGTCTGGCGGTGGGAAGCAGGCGAAGCAGCTCGCGGGGGGGCGTAGGACGGGGCACAGGTGCGCTGAGGCGGTGTGGTTGTTGCGCAAGTGTGTGGCCGAGGTGCTTCAGAAAAAACCTACGTGGAGTACACGAAACCCTAAATTCAGCTCATAAAACTATGTATGGGGCAAGCACGCATGGCGGGTGACTGATGCCCGCTCGCTGGTGTGTGTGTGTTATGAGAGCAGAGGGAGTGGAAGCAGCAAAACGGTTGCGGAGGCGCGTCTCAGCAGCAGGCAGCGGGGGCAGAAGCTTGTGGATGAGTATTTTAGATGAGTCCTTCTAAAGAGCAGTTTACAAAAGGACACCCTTTTTAATTTAGCGCATTGATTAAGAATGCGCTCCACCTAATGTCACCGGTACCTGTCTTCATGCGTCTCAGTCAAATGGAGACAGTTTCAAACATCCACATTTTCTTCCCCACTCGCTGATACACACATACACACAGACAGACACACACACACACACACACACACACACATACACACACAAATCACACCACACACACAAACAAACTCTCTCACACACACACATATACACTCACACACACACACGCACACACACACATACATACACAAATATACACAAATACACACACACACACACACACACACACACACACACACAATTTCCGTGACCCCTGTTTCATGTGCATGTGCGCACACGCAGTCCACTGGCCTGTATTGGATCCCCTCTCTCCAAGCGCCACACATTTACGCACTCTAGCTCTCACCGGCACACGCACGAACTTGTACGGAGTACTACCCCCCCCCCCCCCCCCCCCCTTTCTCCAACACACACACACACACACACACACACACACACACACACACACACACACACACACACACACACGCACGCAAAAGTAGTCAATTCTCCCAGAGAAAAAACTTTATTTTGTTCTCGTATGTCAATGCACATGTATGGGAACGCATTCTCTCCTACGCTCTCATAGACACACGAGTGTATGCGCGTGTATGCGCGCACGCATGCATAAATTCGCTCACACACGCACGCACACACACACACACACACACACACGCCCACCCATGAATGGAGTTTCGTAACATTTCCACCTATCCCCTTGTTACTTTAACACGCATATTGCTTTTGTGAGGTACATGAATATTTGTGATTGGTGCTGCGTGAGTGCATCATCAATCTCTAGTTGCGGACGGTGTTAAATGGACTCAACATTTCGTTTTTATTGCAGTCCGCCTGTCTCGCCTTGGGGTGTCGGGGCAGCTTAATTCTGGCCGAAATCAGAACTATCATAGGTGGAGATACGTACCTGCTGACAATTCTGACGACCACGGTGACGCGAGAGAGGAAACATTGACATGAAATGCTTGGCTTCTGCTTTTTCACGCAATACTGAAATGGTTTTTGCAAGTGATTTACTTACGCCGCAATTCCATAAATACTGCAACCCGCTGAATAATAGGCTAATCGTCTGCTTGCTTACATTACTTTATAGCTATAGCACACAAAGATAGCTTTGGTTATACTTCGGATTTCAGCTTAGATTTGGTATTATTTATCCTCTTGTCACTCTTGCCCTTTTGGCTCCCCTCCCATTTTTCCCTGTCCGTTGTTCTGCTTGTAATCCATTTTGTTTGGTATTATTTATCACGCGATGATTTTATAGGCATGAAACAATATAGCTATAATAAAACTTAGATCCAGATTGTCAGGCTTTCAGAGGGATGATTCAAAACGGCGCCGAAGATATTGCGTGCCTCCCTGCTCCGCGAGCTGATTGGGCTACCCGTATTGACAGGCTCGGTATTTGCTTTTCCATTATCCTTATTCTTGATAGCGGTACCCGAGTACGTTGATGTGCACTCACGCGAGCGCCGCCTAGCCGGGAGCATGACATATCCCTAATTCCCTATGATGAATTACGAATTGATTCAGCCTTGATGACACTCCACTCTGCCGTGCCTGCATACCGCCGCCCGTGCTGGTAGAGGGTGCATGTGGGAGTAAACTTGCCAGCCCTAGCTCTCACTTCATTCTTTGCAGCGCTAACTCAAATTGATATAATAACTCAAATGTTCACATATTGTAAGGCCATGGAATTAAGACATGTTCTTGCAATGAGAAAAGCAAGAAAACACCACAAACCAAACCAAGATGGGAGGAATTGTCAGCAAATCCGGCGCTTCGGCCGTTGCTCCGCGTCGCTACCATGTTGTATGACCGTCTATCTACTCATAACATTTGCTACTCCTCGAAAGCTTATGGCCCGGCTATGCATATCCCTAGTACCCGTGGCGTCCATCAAGGCTACGTTCTCGGGGCAATGTTGTTCGCAATAGTTGCCTCTCACGTTTACAAACAGTTGGCTATTGTGGCGAGTCTTGTCATGTGAGAGTACGTTACACGACTATGACAATTACTCGCAGCGATATTTATACCGTACTTTCCACTAATGTAGTGTACTTGTAGTTACACTTGGTAGTGTTAAGCTAGAGGACATTGTACACAATACTGTATGAGTATGTACCTCCCGGTACATACAGTTCGCACAATGAGTACACACAGTGAACCCCCATCTTCCACACTGGTTTCGGAGCCATGCTGCGGTCCGGAGAGAGTCCGTGGGGCCGTGGTAATGTCGTGATTTGATTCTTTGTGGCAAGAAGGCCAACAAGTAGTATCCATTCTTTTCATATGTATCGGTAAAAACACAAACAGTGTGGGTTCGATACCCGCGAGGGGCAAGATTTCAGCACATAGGCGAACTACGGTTTAAGATAAGACCCCAACTTCCACATAGCGGTTACCCCGAACGAGTCCATTGTTTGCGCTTGCTCAGATGAGAGTAACTTCTTGGGACCCCCTACAGGAACGACGACACACACACACACACACACACACACACACACACACACACACACACACACACACACACACACACACACGCGCGCGCGCGCGCGCGCACACACACACACGCACACACGCACGCACACATACACACACACACACACACACACACACAAGGGAGAGGGGTGTGTCGTCAAGTGTACCTAGTTGTAGAGTACCCGGCCCAATCGCTACTCCTAAGTGTCCTAGATGGGAAAGTATTATGTGTTGGGCGTTAGAGGGAAGCTGGTCAAGTTTGCCGGTACTTTTAATTGAATCATTTTCATTGAGACCCCCTTCGTCTCTTGTGGCTATTGGCGAGTGTATGCCGGCGCCGTACGCTAGCGTCGGCCTCATGGTGACCATCCACAAAGAACCGTATGTATGCTCTTCTGGGTGTCGGTAATGCTTTCGATATCTTCCCCAACGGCCACATAATGCGAGGAGTACACGGAAGGGACGAAAGTGTTGGGGGGGGGGGTGAATACATCCGACTTTGCTTGTGACGTGTTAGAAACGGCCTTAAGCAAGTACTAGGCATATGTACGAGGCAAGTATGGGTTTCGCAGCTCACCGGCAATCTCACACTACGCTCTCTCCGTGTCCATCAACATACTGCAAACGCCGTTTCCGACACCTTGCCCGTACGGTCCCTCGCGGTCTTGGCAAGGGCGAGGGCTAAGCGATACCGTCGAGACCTTACCCGCTAACAATGCCATCCTTGTCTTGGTGGCCGAGATACTGGGCCTTCCCGCAACTTGCCCAGCCCGCAGCACTTGTTCCAATATGTCCCTTCCCATACGTTTTGGAGGCGGCATGGGGTTGGGGAACTTTGTTGCCTTGGCGGATACGGCCCACGTCGGAGCGGTCGATCATGCATTGCGCTCAACTATCTGTCTTCTTGAAGCGCAAGACACTCACGCGTGCGGGGACACCCACGATTTCCCAACCGATCCGGTGTAGCCGACCATGTACGACCGGCTAAGCTAGCTACTGCTATGATAATAACGGTGTCCCACCGGCCTAGTGCACCGGATGAAAACGGCGGCGACATCGAATCTAGGTGGTCATTGGAGCTCGCGTCGGCGTGGGCACGCTTGGAGTCACCGTGCGGTGCTCATGCTCAGGCCGAGTCCAAACCCCTCATAACCAATAAGGCCTTAGCGTTGCTCCTCCCCCCGAAAGTCCGACGGTGGCTCGCATATGTTGCGTCACCGAAGCCCGATCAAATAACGAGCACACTACTCGGTCGTTCGATGGCGCGCCCTCGCTCGTACCCCTTTCCGTGTTTGCCACGAATTTATTTCCAAAGCTGCAAACTGATATCAACGAGCGCGTAAACTTGCTTCACTTTGCATGCCTCGCTCCCACGTGCTCTAATCGCTCTCGCCCGGAGTCTAGGCGTTTTGTATATCGTCCCTACCACGGTGCCCATGCGTTCTTGGCTTCGAACCCGCCTACAACGGGCCACCTTGGCGAGCTCTGTGATATGTTCCTTGAACACTAGGACATTGTCTTCCGCATCGCGGTTTATCGCATCTTATTTGGACTAAGTGAAAGTGAAAACGCTTTCAACAATACCAGCAAAATGGACCGGCTGTTGTCTATCGGCCCTCCATACTCAGCCATACATGACTTACGATTAGGATAAGACCGGGTCTCTTCGACAAGGTACACCTATCGACACACCTATCTGCAATGTGCGTTGAAGTTCCTCGGGAGATAAAAAACTGTAAGCAATCACAGCAATTGCCACAGCCCCCCCCCGCCTAGGCAGTAACAACGTAATAATTTTGTAATCAAGAAAAAAATGTATTAAAATAAATCCACTTGTCAAGAAATGCAAAACTAAGTTGATGCTCGACCTTCACGATGCATAGGCCGCTCTCACCGAAACGGGGTGCCGACCGGCCTAGGCCGGTCGGCGTTCGGGAGGGACGACGGGCCAACCTAATCTAGCTCCCGCGTGACTTTTGTCTCGCCGAGAATAGGAGGGGCAAGGCTGGCAAAAAACCCCTCCTCGCGTGGTCGCTCGTCGATCCCGCCGCCGCATCCCGTAAGCCCCGCCCTAAGGTCGTTGTCGCGTCTACCGACGCGACGGTCCTCCTTGTCGAGGTCCCCCGTCACCTCGAGGGCAGGTGGGGGGGGACAGAGACACACAGACATAGAGAAAACTGGCGCTCGTGTCTCCGCGCCTCGTTTTTGACCGCTCATTTCCTCGGTTTTTTCTCTGTTTGGTACCCGGGTACCTGTCAGATAGTCCGACCCGCGTCCGTACCCTCCCCCCTGTGATCGCGCGTCCACCGAGCAGCCTTTATTGAGTGGGGGCCTCCGCGCCCACCCGGGCCCACACTCAAGAGTTTGTAGGTCTGTCGGGGTAGTGGGTGTCGAAGGGGGGGGGGGGGGGGCATGTCACCGTAGTCGGATCCTTCGGGCCGCGGGTGCACGGAAACTAGTCAAAACCCTCCGTACGGGGTTTTCTGGCGGCGCCGACCCGGAGGGTTGTCGTCGCCAGATCGTGTCGCTCCCTCCGTCGCGACCGGCTTCCTTGCCGCCCAAGCTTACTCCTCCCCCCGGGAGATGTATCTTGACGACGTAGCGGCTCGCTAGTGAGCGCCCTGCCCTGGGGTTGCTCCCCAACTAGCTCGACGCCGGGTACGGACATTAATTTAATTTCCGAAAAAAACCCGTCGTACATGTCTTTCCGGCGGCGGTTGATCCAAAGGATCGCCGCCGCCTCACATAGCCGCTCCTCCGCCTGCGACCTGCCACCGGCCTGTGCCATGTCGTGCTACACCCCTCGGGAAGTTTCGATTGGCACATGGCTAGTGGACAGCTAGCGAGCGCCCTTTCTTGGCGTTGCTTCCCGGCTGGCCACCACCAGCTCAAACATCCGCGTCCCGCCGCTGATCCGGCCGTACCCTCCTCGCCATCAAACGCTCCTTGAGTACATGCACCACCCCCTCGAAGTAGGACTATACTAAGGCTAGGGATAAAGTGAATTTTGTCGATGTTGATGGTAATAATATTTTGCAACGTCGATGTTGATGGTATTGATATTTTGGATTGTCAATGTTGATGGCGTTGATAGTTTGAGATGCTGACATCGATGGCAATTTAAGCCGATATTACCGCCGATGTATCGATATTTGGGACGATATATCGATACATCGGGCTTAAATAATCAATATTTTACCATTGTTTTGATAATTGATGGCATTGATGCGAGCACTACTGCCATCGTGTCGATGTCGATGTCGCAACCTATCACATCGATGGCACTATCACCATGTGATGATGATACTATCGACGATGCATCGATGGATGATCCCTAGCCTTAGACTATACCCAATAGTATGAGACCGCGAAAAAACATATCGGACGGGCCGAGCGAGAGATTTTGTTGCCGGTATTGTTTTCTCAAAGCCCTCTATATAGGGCTTTCTCGACAGCTGTTGATCCTGCGGATCGAGCTGTCGGCCCTCTTAGCCCCCTACCGTGCCATGCATGGCACGGCTACGGGGTTTCCAGCGCCCACCACGGGGAGGTGAGGGGATACCGACGGGCCTGCGAGCGCACCCCCCTCTGGGGCCGCCGCCGCTGCGCCGCCGGCGGGCGCCTCTTTGGACTACCATTATCACGCATCCTTTTCACTCTTCGCTCTCCAACTCGTTGTGCTTTTTGCCATATCACGATTCAAGCTACATGGGGTGCACTCTAGTCGGCGGGCGCTGACATATCGGATGGCGCGTGGGCCATTGCCTTTGCCGACGACTTGGCTCGATGCGGTGGAGATGCTTCGACCCATGTCGCATATTGTTGGTTAGTGCCGGCACATGCTGAAATGATCTCCGAGGTTCGCGGCGCACTCGGGGTTGGCGTCAAGATTCTTCCGGACCCCACGATGTCGTCTCAACTCTCTAACGGCAACAAGAGCCTCCCTGTGGATTCATGTGTCTTGCATTGCCACAACATCCGAGGCTCGAAACTTGCTCTTTCTTGATGCCGCGGTGTCCATTTTGCTCGGCGTTTCTAGCCCCCCGTCGTCTCCCCTAGCCGCTCTAAGCCGCTCTGATAAGGCAAAGTTAGACTAGCACTCGGAGGGTGTGCGGAGTCGCCCCGGCATACGCTTCATTCCCTTTGCGGTTACGTAATTTGATGCTCTCGGCGGCCACGCAATGTTTTTTTACATAGCTGGCTAGGTAGACAACCACCGCTAAAGAGATGCTTGTGGGCGGGCGAACTATTGGCCTCTTGACGCCGAAAGATTTCTCTCGCCGTCCACGCGGCCAACGTATTGCACTTGTTGTCCGGCGCCGCGGACGGTGTGGAGGCCGCTTCTTCCTCGGTTTTGATGCCTTCTCATACCGCTGCGTTCTTCACCCGCGCCATGCAATGGGCCGCAAGCGTCTCCATGTTTGTACCGCTCGGCGTGGGAGTTCATCGTGGCGTGGGATTTCCTCGTGTTCTCATGTGTTTTCTTTGCTATGTCTACTGTGGACAATGTAGTGTTTCCCTTTGCCGCGTCCATGATTCCGTGACCCTCTTGCTCCCTGTCCTTTTTTGTCTATAGTCCTTTTTGCAATTCAGCAATTTAATGACTGTCAGACCATCCGCGAAAGATGGACTGTCAGACCTGAGTATCAAAATGTAAATAATGTCTTACAAGAAAAAGCAGTGGAGGCCACCAAGCACAAAAAGAAGAGACGATAAAACCCAAGCCCGAGCATTAAAATCAATATCAAAATTCGTGTCGTTGCGCAGGTATTTAGATACCCGTACGGGTACTCGCTTTGTGTCGGTGACCCCCCACCCCCCCCCCCCCCCCCCCCCCCCCCCCCCCCCCCCCTTTATTTTTTTGCGCTCAGTGTTTATCATCGCCGTCGTCACCACTGGCATCGCCTCTGTCCACGAACGCTGGCTTGCGGTGGACGGCGACTGTGCTACTCGTCGCACCAACTAAGTGGCTGGTATCCCTAAACAGGCCGTGCAGTGCGCGACGGCCAGCAAAAGCACTACCACGTAAACGATGTCTTCGGCCCCTACAGCTACCAGTGCCGCTGTTACTCCAGGGTACAAGCCACGACGTCGTTATCGAAAGCCACCCTTCATCCACAAGACGGAAGACTTTAGAGCTAGATTTTCCAACAAATTATATTTTACTTATTTGGCGAGTGTATTCATGTATGCTTCATCAATGTACATTTCCTCCGCACCTGTGCGTGGGGAAGAGTGCGCAAGGCCCTGATCCAGCCGCCCGAGCCTGGTGCAGCACCGCGCCTGAGAAACGTGTGCCTTGCCGCGTTACCCGTAGATCTAACGTGACACCAAAGACTTCCAGCCAGTGCGGACAGGACAACGGTCAGAAGCGGCGCTTGGCCCCGATACGCTCTTACATTCTTTTTCTTGAACGACGCTGACGCTGGCCCTTGTACCGAGACCCCTGCTGCTTTCGTGCGATCTCCATGACACACTCATACGCTGCTGTTATGATTTTTCCAACAGGCCCGGATAGCACAGGTAAGCACGGAAAGGAAGAGGAAGGTGCGTTCGTTGTCCCCGGGGTAACTTATTTTTCAACGGGGAAGCTAAACTTTGCGGAGTCGGAAACCCGAGACAGCTCTGCGACAGTGCTTCACCACTCGCCTCGTCTCGAAATAAACATATTTTTATTACTGCGTCACGGTTGCATTGAAGCGATTAGTGCAAACATGATACCACTACTTGCCTATGGTGCAACAGAGCGGCTTCGCCAAAACCTACACGATCTGCGCCTTCTGGGTTCCAAGTTGGAAGAGGACGACTGGAAGTTCGAAGCACCTCGGCACAGGGGCACTTAGAGTGGACCACAGGCTAGCTTAGAATGGCGTCATCTTCACAGCTCGATGATGTGGAGGTACGTGCCCCCTGTGTCTGCTGTAGAGGATGCTGTGTCTGCTTGCAGAGGCGGAGGGAGGGTGGTGACTTTGTTGAGGGGGGTGGCTGGGACGGCAGGAGGTAGAGGTGCTGCCGCACCGTTTGATGTCAAAGCGGGCAGAGTGGAGCGATGTCAGCCCACTTTCTGTGGGTGGCGCCATGCCTGTGCCTGTGGCTGCCCCGATTTTGGCGGAGGAGTACGAAGACATGCTGGGCCTACTCGCTGCTGTGCAGGTGCTGCAGAATCTCCCATCATGTCCATCTGCATCACGTCATCAGCAGCAACATCTACTCCATCGGTATAGATCCATCTGCATCACATCACCATTCACTGAATCTGCTCGGTTTTTATCAATCCTCGTGCTTCATCTCATTCGCATCACATCATCAACGACACCTGCTCCGACTGTATCAGTCCATCTGCTTCTTTCCCTCTGCATCGCATCCATTTTCACCATCAACCACTCCATTGGTATCATTTTGTTGGCTGCATCCGCAGAATTCCATCCGTGTGTCATCGTCATCATCATCTTCTCCCCTTTTGTCATCTCCGATATCGTCGGCTGCATCAAGCCGTCTGCAACAAGCATACCAGTCTACACCTGCATGTTCCACACTCGGCGTAAGCCTCATTGGAGTGCTACAGGCAGGAGGTGCCCACCCAGTTTTCTATGCTGTGCTTGGCTGCAGGCGAGCGGGGAGCTGTCCCACCGCGTGCTGAGCCTGACTGCTGGCCTCATTAGCTACAATGCTGCAAACTATACCGCTTGGTGGGTTGGCCTGATATTCTGTCATCCAAAGCGCTAGTTAGGCAGGAACGAGGAGATGACAGGGTGAGGCAGAAGGGGGGGGGGGGGGGGGGGGGGGGGGGGGGGCAGGAAGGGGAGATGCAAGCCCCATATCCGACCTGCGTTACCCTTATTCGAATCGCGGGGTCAGCAGTCATGCTTTTGGGGGTGCGTGTGACAGGGATTTGAGGTGGAGATGCATTAAGAAGCTGGCAGATGAGAGTGGGCAGCGCGTTTTGCTGGATGAGCGCGCCTATGTGGAGGAAATCGCGAGCGACAACGCGAAGAACTATCAACTATGGAATCACCGCCGAAAGTGCGCGATGGCGATTGGCGAGGAAGGCAAGCATGAGGAGATGAAGTTCACGGCTGATGTATACACGCCCTCTACTCCCCCGTCCCCCACCATTGCCCCTCGTCTTTCTCGGACCCACCATCCGTAGCAACACCTACGAACGCCCTCTGCTTTGTTTCGCTCTTGAGTTTGCTTGTTTTTTCTGGCGACAGGTGCTTTACTTAGATGCCAAGCATTACCATGCGTGGAGCCACCGGCAAGCGATTGTAGCAGCATTCGGTGAGTTGCGCCTTGCGCACGTGTTTGTAGGTCTGACTTAATTGGGATGCGTGGTGAGTATGTAGCGGGCCGGCTGCTGGGGCTTACCTGTACCTGCCGCTGCCCCGTCCACCCAGGTTTGTGGGACATCGAGGAAGGCTTCACTGAGGACTTGATTCTGGAGGATGTCAGAAACAACAGGTCTGGGTGTGGCATTGTGTATATGGCAAGGGGAACAAGGGGCATGGTGTGGTTCACGTTGAGGCGAAACAAGGGGGAGGGTGTAATTGTTTTGGATAATGTGGTTGACGCAGGGCTTGGTTTATTCATTACTTTATTGAATGCAAAGGTGTGTGTGCGTGTGTGTGGGGGTGTGTGTGTGTGTGTGTGTGTGTGTGTGTGCACGTGCAGGAAAGGTGAGCGTGCTGAAGTATATTAAAAGGATATAGATACATAGTAGCAGTATTATTTTGCATGTGCGTGAATGTGAAGGGGGAAGTGGAGGTTTGGTTAGAGGCTGTGTGTGTGTGTGTGTGTGTGTGTGTGTGTGTGTGTGTGTGTGTGTGTGTGTGCATGCGCGCGCGCACGTGCGTGTGTGCGTAGTTGTCCAATTTTGTTTTGCACATCGTATCCTAGGTTTTCTTCTGTTGAGATATCATGCCATGATACTCAGTGGCTGCCTGCAATATTATATAACGAGTATTATTATAACGCTCTAATAAGCAGATAGAGTGAAACGTTTTTGGGTGTGTCACCTGTCTTGAGACTGACTGTGGGGTGTATTTCAGCGCGTGGAACGAGCGCATGTTTGTGCTCTCTCGCAACCCACAATATGGCGACACGGCTACACACGAGCTCCGCGCCCGGGAAGTTGAGCTGGTGGAGAAGGCCTTGGCGTTGGCTCCCGGCAACCCTTCACCTTACAACTACCTGCGCGGGCTGTACACCGAACTGCGCCCGGCCGCGCCTCTCGCCAGCGATGGATTGGCACTGAGGGTGCGCTCTGCCTTCTGCCTGACACGCCTGTCCGGGCTACCGTCATAATAATTGTGTAACCCCTAATGGGAAAGGCTTTGAATAATCAAATAAAATGGTAAACAAAGTTAACGTGAATTGATAACTAACGATGGCAACTGCTGTTTGCAAAGGTTGCTGAAAAGGCATTAGCTCTGGACAAGTCGTCCATTGCTGCGATGGAATTACTCGCCGACATATATGCTGTGAGTCTGCAAAACCTTTGCTCGCCGTCGTACATTCTGTGGGATTGGTTCCGTGTGGTCCAACTACTACCGCATTGTTATTTTAGGTGTCGTTATGTGATTGTGCTTCCGTACGCGCTGGTGTCACAGCTCTTTGAGATGGGGTATACACTGAACCAAGAGATCGTCGGTGTGCAGGAGCTGGCGGAGGCGGGCGACGGTGATGTAGGAGCGGCAGCTACACAAGCACACGCGCTGTTCGTTATGTTGGAGCGGGCGGACCCGATCCGGACCAACTATTGGGCACACAGGCGAGCCGAGTTTGCTGTTTCGTCCGGAAGACTGTAGTCGTCGCTATGAGTGCCTATATGGGCGTGTTCCTATCCAAGCGTGCCGGGGAAGAAATGGCAGAAAGAGTTGAAGGGACTGGGCAAACACCGCCGAGTTGATGGTCCATTTTAACGAATTGTTTTCCAAAAATAATTCGGCACACAGCGATATTTGAGGAGACTAGCGAGACTACGTCGAAACACTCGCTGTCCACTCCCTGGCTCATCTTTCTAGCTCTATTCGTCGCTCGTTTTACTCATTACGGGGTGGTTATTTTCCAAAGGAAGCAAGGAGGTTAAAGGCGCAAAGCCGAGGGCTGGATATGTTTGCTGTCGCGAAAGCCGAGATAGCAGGGCCGACTGCGAGATTCTGAGCCTGATGCTCGGGGGAAACATTTCGCGCTGAGACTTCGACAACGGAAACATATGTTAATCGGTAAAAAGGGAAGGCGAAGGGACGTAGTCGCTCAGATTCACCAAACCAGTGCTGCATAATTCATACACATACATGATAGCGTGGGATATATCATACGCGGGCGTTACCAATTCTGTAGTGGCACCGATGAAGTGATGTGTTTGGGGCGGCATATGGCTCAACACGATGACAAGTGGCACATGGAGCTGTTTTCGCGGGAAAAATAAAGCGAAGCAGCGTATCTATATATCTTCGGATAGTTAATAAATTATTATAAATTTAGTAGAGGCTAGATTAAATACTAAATTCCGTATCAGCAGTAGTGACCGAAGCTGTCGAGTCATCTTAAAAATCATCTATGATTTTTGCTGACGGATGAAAAATATCATCGACGTATCGTCCATTTACTATTGACGTACCGTGGATTACCATGCGTTACATCCACGCCCGCACACCGTTTTGATGTACGGGTAGTCGAGTACGACAATGAAATGCTTGCACATCTGCGGTAAATACTAAACATTGATGGTGGCACAGCACATGTGCGCCGCGGGCGGATTGGAGTTTATTGTGCAAATCTTCCGCAGACCGCGCCTGAGCCCGACGGCTGCTGGTCTGCGCGCGCCCGCAACCTGTATTTAACACTGCTGTCACTCCGACTAGTTAGACACAGCTTCCTCTCGACCAGGCCCATTACGCGCTGGGACTAAGGGTATACACTCCGCGAATCTACAGATCGACGAAATCCGCGCAGACAAGAAGTCCGCCAGAGCATCCTCTCCCCGCCGGACTTGTAGGTTCAGTACAAGGCGCGCAGATACTGTTTTCAGTCAGTGTAGTGTATTGTAGACTGCCTCCGTTGATATGGTGTCCAACCCGGCGGCGAACCAGTCCAGCCTGCGGCCCATAGCGGTGACCTCGGCGGACGTGGAGCTGAACGATATAGCGCGCCGCAACAGTGCTTTCTTGACCGTGTGCTCGCCAGCTGGCAACAGCACGCCGGGGTTCAACTACGCAGGTACGAACGGAGGGGTTACCTGTTGTAGTCTTCTCGTCTTGTCCCTCACCTAGTGTTGCTCTACGGAGCCGAGCCTGGGCGTTAGGGTTTCTCACTACCACGTCTCTCTATTTAGTGTTGAGTCGTTGAGTCCTACTGACGTCGCCTCCCACGCATTGCTTACAAGTTGCAGCGGGCAAAAAGACAAGGATGTCGCAAAAAGTGGTCGACCGTCTCGAGAAGATCGACGCAAACGGCGATGGCCGCATCAGCGCGGACGAGCTGGTGGGCGCTATTGAAAAGCTGATCGACGAGGAGAAGAAGCACCGGGACTACAAATGTATCGCTTGCGGTGTCATTGCGCTACTGTTGTTTGTTTTGCTGGCCAACCTGGGCTTGGCGTTCGGTACGTTACGCCCAGCTTTCGTGTACCTGTCGCGTTATCATATAATAGAAACTCAAAAGCATACTAGAGCTATATTGCATGACTTTATTCCCCGTCGCTGACGTTTTCGTTCTACTGCTGCATGTGGGAAACAGCTGTGGTCTTTCTCTCCAAGGAGCTCGACGTCAAAGGCGCCACCCTAGTTTCCATCGACTCGGGGCTTCCGGTGCAGGTGGATTCTGCTAGCTTCGTGGCGCAGGACGGCGCGTTGCGTGGGCGGGGCGACCTCGACACAGGCCTCCCCTTGGAGACCGCCGCGCAGCCCTTTGTCCACGAAATCAATACGACATATTCCGACGACTACCTCGCGGAGGTGCTGTCCATCCGACTGTCCTGGCCTACCGGCGCTTCGGCCGTGCTGGGCGTCAAAGCCTTCTCGCGCCCTGGAGACGGCAACGGCTCGGCCTTGGCTTCCCAGCTCACCGTAATGACCTCCGTCGGTTTTCTTACAATCCACGCGGACCGCATCAAGATCGACCAGGACGTCGAGAAATTTCTACTCGGCACGGGAGTCATGAACGCCACTGGCTCCGGCGAGGAGCCGCCTTCTACTGGCCTGCGGCGACGGCTGCTCCAGGGCGTGAACATATTCGAGATAGAGACTTTTGGACAGTTTATGGGGCACACGACCGCGGTGTGTGAGATCCAGGCGACGCAGAGGTCCGCGATTCTGGGGACTACATACGAGGAGGAGGTTGCGATGTGTCAGCAAAGGGCTCTGGTGCGCAGGTCGCGTTCGGGGGGGTTCGTGATTGAGGAGTGATCTTAGGAGTATCGCTTTATCTGTCGATTTTTTTATTGCGTGTTGGGCGCGGTGATATGTACATATATATAGGATGATCACCACGTGATTTCGTAGCTCCGGTTGTGGCGGTGTCGCGACAGCGGTAGGGTGGAGAGCCAAATTATGGTTGTGCCGCTTTTTGAGCATCATCATCATCATTTTTTGATCTATTTTGTATATAGCAGATGGGTATCGTCAACAACATGGACTACCAATACGACCCTTATATGATAACCCTGAACTGGAAGCGGATTGGGACTGCGTTGGGGGATGTCATGGCAAATGGGCGGGTTGTACTTGAATGGCGGGCCGTGTTCACGAATGTGGGGGGAGCTGGCTTCTCCTCACCGGAGCGCCGTCTGGCAAAGACTATCCGCAGCTTGCATTTGTCCCAAAATGCATATGCCATTGGGTTTCCGCATCGAGAATCAAGTAGGCTAGTCGTCTATGCTAGCTCTCTCGCATCCGCGGCAGTACGGGTAATATGTAAAATAACTGAACTCGAATGGACATTCGCCCCAATTACATACAAATTTGAAAACCATCAGCATGCGGCAATAAATTATACGGCTAATGCACCGAGAACTTGCGAGAACGGAATGGCCACAAACTAAGTGGCGCATGAAAATGAAATGATTTACAACTATTGCCAGTCACATTCTGGCCGTTTTGTAAAGGCCTCCTCGCATATACCATCTAGGACTTAACATACTAAATTTAGTCCGGGGGGTCTCCCTGTCCGTCCTCTCCGAAGGTTTGGTGGGGCTTATCTCCCACCCTGGAAGGCTCTTGGTTAAGTAGGGTTTAGATGTAGGACTAGTTGTGTGGGAGGGTTGGAAATGATGGTGAAGTAGTTGTTTATAATAAGCGGCGACGGACTTGATGCGGTAGATGCGGAGTAGGTAATGGAGCCATTGAACATGTTGTATTTGTTGGCGGGAGATGAGACGGGTACCGCCGCGTGTTAGAGTTTGTGAGGGTTTGTCTGGTAGGTCAGCTCTAGGCTTTATAAATGAAGTGATGCTAAAGTGGGTGAAGGTGTGGGGTATACTTGTGCGGCTCATGACTACGGGCATGATGTTCACATGTGTGCCATGCCAATGTGAGCGGAGTGCAAGTCCTAGGGGGTGTCCTTATTCATGTTATTCAGTCCTTATCCATGTTATTATATATTATTATTATTATATTCATGTTATTCAGTCCTTATTCATGTTATCGTCCGTCCAAAACGATATTTCCATTCTCCTATGTGAATCGTACGAATAGAGGAGTATCGGCGGCGGGAGGAGGTGTGGCGGGCGGGTGGCGGGTGGAGGTATTCATTCCCCGTGTGTAATATAACGCAGGACTTGCCTTTAGCGTCACTTACGCTCTCAAATAAAGAGCATGCGGGCACTTCCGCAGATCCAAAGAAGAAGAAGAATGCGACTGGGCGTAACAAGCGCCCCCGGGGACCTTATGAGACGCGAGGCGACGCATCCAAAAAAAAAAAATCGAAAACTGATCATCCCCCGAAAAATAAAAAAGTGAGTAAGCAAGGTCGACAAAGGAAAGGACTAAAAGCTTTAAAGGAAAGGCACCTGTAAGTTTAAATCAAACATGTCTTTCTTTGTTTGTTTATTTGCTCGGCCATTATTAGTTTCTTTTGTGCAAGGTCCGCTTACTTCGGAGTTCAAGAGAATTTTTTGTGTATGTAAGGCCGAAGCGCGGGTAAGCCCGATCTCGTTCTGTTGATTTGTTTGGTTCTTCTTCCAACGAGGTAAGAGACCCATGATTTGCCTTCTATATCTTTTGATTCCCGCCGACGATCATGTTTTTTCAATGATGGTAACACTGACCACTACCTCGCGACTATCCCTTTATATAGGCGCCTATTGACAAAAGGGCACGCTCGGGGGTCGCTCCTCAACCAACGTCACATGCACCTATATCAAGTATCCGCAAATATATGTATTTACAATATCAACTATTTCGGCATAAAGTAGTTGTGGTAGATGGTAGAACTATCACAGTCGTCGATTTCTATGTACTTTTCAATGACGAATGTCATTTTCATGGTGCTTCATTTATTCCGTCCCCTCCTCCTTGTAGGTGCCACACGAGCGAATGATTCAAAATGAGGGATCTTCCGTATTAGCGCCAGCAGCCACCCACGTAAGAAGTTCAAAACCGTTAAAAATCTTATCGGACTGTTTCGTTGCCCTACAAGTCAACAAATGAAATTGGATGTGTCGTTAGTTTTGTCCTTGGAGAAAGCTTGCTAGCTTACATCGATTTGAATGCTTTTACTTCAGGCCTCTGCCGACTATGGGATCTTTAGAGGGATCAAACGTTTATTGAGTGGATTTGGGAAGGGAAAAATGACGTCATTTGAGGGGGACAATACACCTCCATAGGTATGGCTATCGGCTTTGTGCGAATCCGCACGTCATATCGATTTAAGTTCTTGTAAACCTTTTTATTTTGCACGTAAGCCCTCTCATTCTTTGCCACAGTTGAAGCCCATCAGTCGGTGGCCAAACCCTAACACCCTAGAAACCGGAAACCCTACTCTTGAATTTGCGAGAATCTCTCTGTGTGTGTGTGTGTGTGTGTGTGTGTGTGTGTGTGTGTGTGTGTGTGTGTGTGTGTGTGTGTGTGTGTGTGTGTGTGTGTGTGTCTTTCTGTCCGTCTGTCTATCGGTGTGTCCCCTTGTCATTAGCTCGATTTGATTTAGGTACTACGAATGCGATAAATTTTATTTGGAAAAAAAGGTCGACTTGGGGTACAACGCACTTATTGGGATCGGGTGTAGGATACGTCTAAAACTACGATGTGCACATTTTTTTTGATAACAAAACTACAGTAAAATCCTAAAACCCTAAAAACCCAGGGTGTGTGCCCGTAATTATAAAATATGCACAATGATGAGAGAAAAGTGTGTGTGTGTGTGTGTGTGTGTGTGTGTGTGTGTGTGTGTGTGTGTGTGTGTGTGTGTGTGTGTGTGTGTGTGTGTGTGTGTGTGTGTAAAACAATTATCTCGAGAATGGGCCTCCATTGTTTTCTATAATTCAATACATAGTTTGAGACATTAGGCGAGTCTGTAAATGAGTACAAAAACCAAAGAACGACAGGCACAAGGAACTACCACAAATTTAATAGGACGTTGTATATTTAAGAATATCTCGCTCTGTGGATAATGACCCTTTTTGTAGTTGTTCCTTGTTTGAGAGGCAACTCATCCCAGAATCCGCACGCCATGTTTTTTCATTTGTCATATTTAATTTGATTATATAGGCGGAACCTGATAAAGAGCCAATTGAGGACGCCGTACATCCCAATCCTGTGTCCTCAGCCCAAGCCACTACCTCAAAGGTAAGCGGAGCTCAAGGTGGTTTCAGGTTCTTGCTAATCACATTTGATTATATCTTTTTACTATATATGTCTGTTATACAGTCTCAACCTAGTCAAGAAGCCGTGCAGGAAAGCTCACGTTCCCAACCCATGTCAACAAGTGTTGTAGTGGCGGTAAGTTAAGGCCCAAGCGGCGTTGATGAAATCCGCACAGCATGTGGTTTGTTCACACCACCTTTGACGTTTCTCATGTTTAGTTTATGTTTATGTGCCACATGCGGAACTTGATAAAGAGCCAACTGAGGACGCCGCACATTCCAATCATGTGTCCTCAGCCCAAGCCACTACCTCAAAGGTAAGTGGAGCTCAAGGTGGTTTCAGGTTCTTGCTCATCACATTTGTTTACATCTTTTTTATTATTTTACTATATGTGTATGTTATACAGTCTCAACTTGGTCAAGAAGCCGTGCAGGAAAGCTCACGTCCCCAACCCCTGTCGACAAGTGAAGTTGTTGCGGTAAGTTTGTGTTCAAGCGGAGTTGTTAAAATTCGCACAGCGGTTTGTTTTTCATGTTTAGTTTATGTTTATGTGCCACAAGCGGAACCTGATAAAGAGCCAACCGAGGACGCCGTACACCCCAATCATGTGTCCTCAGCCCGAGCCACTACCTCAAAGGTAAGCGGAGTTCAATGTGGTTTCGGATTCTTTATCATGACATTTTTTTATCATTTTACTATATGTGTATGTTATACAGTCTCAACCTGGTCAAGAAGCCGTGCATGAATGCTCACGTCCCCAACCCCGGTCGACAAGTGTTGTTGTGGCGGTAAGTTTAGGCCCAAGCGGCGTTGTTAAAATCCCGCACGAACAACATGTGGTTTGTTCACACCACCTTTGAGGTTTTTCATGTTTAGTTTATGTTTATGTGCCACAAGCGGAACCTGATAAAGAGCCAACTGAGGTCGACCCACAATCATTTGGCCGACCTACTTTTTTTGTTGGTTGATTGTTACGGCGGGGTTCAAGCAATCTAACAAAATCTGGATTGTGGACGTGGGGGTCATAGTTGTGTGGGTAGAATATCCTCTCGCATGAATGTGGGATAGTGGGTGAGGGGGGAGTAGTCGAGGCCTTGGTATGGGTCTACTTGGCGACTGGTCACTTGACTGTGCTGGAGAGAGGGTGTATCGAGTTGAGGGAGTGGTTCGCGGATTGTGTCGGTTGTAAATGTTTTAATTGGTCTAGTACAAAACTCGGCTGAGATGTTCTTCCGACGTCCGCCGTTTGATTGTTCTAGTAGGGAGAGTAGGAGTAGCAATGCGCTATTGTGGCGGACCTGCGAGAAGCATGACATCGAGGGGCAGTCGCTCGCCATGTGGCCATTGGTAATGAGCTGGACGTATATTGGGCATTTGAGAGTTTTGGTTCATGGAGGAGGCAAGTGTTGTGAGCGCCCCACACAAATTGAATATTGGGTGTGTATTAAGTGGATGTGAGTGGGATGCCGGCCATAATAGGTGAAATCTATGCAACTTGTTTGGTTGTGGCGAGGAGGTCGCCATGTTTGGTGGTATGATGGGGGCGAGTGATGGTGGAGGCTTATTGTAAATAATACCTTCTAGCTATTACTTACAGATAGCTATTGTAAGCTATTCTAGATATGATTAGTACATGTCTAGTGCCTCTGGAGAATTGGTGGTACACGTACCACGTTTGTGGTACACGTACCATAGAAAATGCTCATTTTTGGAACCTCCAAACAATATGATGATTTAACCAATCTTGACAAAAATGGGTCCAAAAGGTGCATAAGGCCCCAGTCAGCTTATTTTTCAAAACATACAAGGTATTGGCCGCGGCTATTCAGCATGGCGACGATTCTGCCCCCATCTACCCCCCGCGGTAGCTCCGCTCGGGATGTCCGGATAGGCTTTTAGGGTCTCGGCTCGTAGAGGCCCCATAGAGGACCTAAAGCCCGGCTCGAGGCGCCATCAGCGTGCCCGGAAGTATGGCTTGGTTACTGCGTCGGTAGGGCCCAAGTTGTGGACCGTGCGGTGGGATGATGGTGCGGAAACTACCGAGCGGTCCACTCAACTCCGGGCAGAGCTGCCCACTGCCGGGCAAGAACTTGCTAGCTCACCGCCTCCCACGCATGGCGACGACCACATCAATCGAAGATTAGTTCCTCTTCACCCTCCCAACACCGTGACCGAATTTCCTGTGTAGCAGGTGCCTACCAACTCCGCGATGCGCGCCGCACCGACGGGGGTACTTGTAGTGAAATGGCTGAAAATCTAAATTATAAAAACCAGCCGACACCACCCACCGCCGCATCTCCTTCTGCAAACGCGTCCGCGTCTCGACTTGTGACGTACGCTTTAAAAGCAACGACCCATACTACGGACCATGACGCAGTGGAGGAGGAAGACCCTCAAGACCAACCCAAGGTAGCGCTAGATAGCGACGAGGAGGATAGAAATGGAGATGGACATGGGCCCGACGAGCACTTACTTTCTGAGGCTGAAGCTACCCTCCGCCGACTGGTTGGAGCGACTGTAGAGAAGACGGCCGCCGGAGAGGAGACTGTTGTTTGGACAATCGTTCCTGCATTGACAATAGGCACTCGGAAAGAGCGGTCAACATACTTTCGTGAAAAGGGAGTCGGCCTTAAAGGCGGAATCCCGACGTCTAATGATGGCGACGTGGACAAGCTTAGTTTATGGCTACACCTCTACCCTTTAAAAATCGAGGACGATCTACGCCGCCTAAACGAGGAGGGTTTTAGAAAAAAGGCAGGTTGGAAGCATGTCACCCAATAACACGAATGGGTTATTTTTATTGTAGGAGACGACCCCTACATGCAGTGATGGGCCGATGAGTATGGCAACGTTTGCGTTAGAGCTATTCCGCGACCAGCCCTTGCTTCCGAGTATATTTCACAAAGCCCACGTGTCGACAACCACAATCAGTCGCGCCAGCACGACCTCGCGCTAGAGGAGCTATGGCAAACACATGATTGTTGGTTCCGTCTATGGACAACTTTTATGGGCATTCACCTCGTCGAGTGCTGGAAGTTGTACCGCTTCCACCTCCCGTCCAACCACCACCTCAGCAAAGGCAGCGTCGTGGACTTCTCCGACAATTTGGCTCTTGCTCTGTTGAAGAACCGGCTGCCTCATGATATTGACAGGCGGGTGCGGGTTGTGACGCCTCGCCAAGCTGTGCCTGCGAAGCGCGCGCTGGCCGACATGGGAAACACGCAATAAGAACATCAACACCGCCGCGGACATTACCCTCGTCAGCGCGCCGGCAAGCATATGAAGACGAAACAAGCCCGCTGCAAGCTTTGTCAAGCTGAAAATGAAGAAAGCTTTACCTCATTCTTTTGCCGTGACTGTGGAATCCCGCTCTGTGTTTACCTCAACTTTTGGGCTGAGCACGTCGAACGCTCCTTGGACGAGCTCCATCGCCGCCTCTATCCTTAATCCTACTGTCCAGCTCAACTCACCACACCAACCTTCGCCTCCGACTACCAAAAGTTTCAAAATCCTCTTGGCAACTTGTTTCGAGAAGCGTCGGGCTTGAGGTAGAGTTTGATCTGGCTTTGCTCCTTCTGATTCGGGCGGATGGCCCGACAGAGAGGTGGTGCGCTTAGGGTGCGAGCAACTGCAAATATAGCGATGATACGGTTTCCTTAGAAATATTTAAGAGATAAGTACTAATGAAAAATATTGCTTCGTACCACAAGTTTTTGTGGTACACGTACCGTACCACCAATTCTCCCGAGGCAATAGATCGGACATACCGATAACCCGTTTGATTCGGTATATAGCTGTCGCTATGCTACAACTCTCATCACTTCTATTGTCCCGACACCACGCCTCGGGATGGTTGTCTCTGTGAATGTTACTAGTTACCTTCCATAATGAACGTGTTTGCACGGTTCAACAGGTTTTGGGCACCCGCCTCACGTCACTCAAGCGCGACAACCTGATTCGGCGAGCTGCGATCGTTACCTCTCCTAAAAAGGCAAGTTAAAATAGCAACTTTGTACTTTCACCTTGTAGTCGGAAGTATCGCCAGTATAGACTGAGCTTGAAAACCCATCACACCACCGCACCTAAGTCAAATACCCGATGAGAACTCCTGACATCCACCCACACCGACGCACTCGGCGTGTGTGGGCATGGTGCATACATGTCCAAGCCGGAGAAAGGGGGGGGGGGGGGGGGGGGGGGGGGGGGGGGGGGAGGCGCACAGGTGGGTGAATATGTATACACCGGGTGCACGACAGTCCTAGCCTAACTACTTTTATTATATTTATTTCGCGGCTCAGCCATCATCGCAACGCTCCACCTGCCCACTTGCTCGAGTCGTGGCTGCAACTCGTGCCCCACACTGGGTGGAGGACACAGAAAAGGTACTTTGAGACGCCCCATGGCATCATGCCGAGGGGCCGCAAGGCAACATGCCGTCTCCATGGAACCGATGTTAGGCTAGTGGGTTTTACCGCTGCATGTCGCTACGTGTCGGCGCCGCCGTTCACGATGGCACCAAAACCTCACGCAGCGGAACTACATGTTGCCCCACCTGATGACAATGAACATCAATCCTCCCGTCGGAGCACCTATGACTCCACCCCCCCCCCCCCCGGATGCACTCTCGCTCGTCCTCGAGCAAATGACCCTTATTAACGCCCGTCTTGACGCATAGGCGACATAGACAGTTGCTCTGCGCCACCGCGACGCTCTGCGTGACGCTCCTCCTATACAGACACAACATCCAATCAAGCTCCCACCACCACCACACCAATGTTTTCTCCGTCATGAGCCCCCACCAGCTCCACACTTCCCTCATGGCCATCCCTACCATAAGCGCTCCCTTGGCGCCCCACCACCAATGTACGGCGGCCCACAGTCCCACACTGGCCACCCCCACACCCCACGTGGTCAGCCGTCCTTCCCTGTTGGCTCACCGGCCTCCAACGCTTTCCGTGGAGGTCGTGGTGGACGTGGAAGCCGCCGTCCCACCATCGACTCGGTGGTCATCGGCCGCGTTGTTAACGAAGCCACCGGCTTCGACAAGGAGTCTCTCAACCGCTCCATGAAGATGACAGTTCCCACCATGGGACCCAGTACGGACTTTTAAGTCATAGAAGCGTAACATCCTCACCTTCTTGTCCCTGGCAGCTGCGTACCTCATTCCACAGCTCGCTATACATGAGTCGGGAATATGGATCCATGAAGATGCACAGACCTACGCGTACGCTCTTTTGTTGCACGCCACCAGCGACGACCTCGCTGTCGCGCGATGACCTCGCTGTCAAGTGTGTCTATGCTGCTCGCCCGGGCTGCGCCACCGCCGCCTGGGACATCCTCTGCGAACTTTTAGATGGTCGCTGGATCGCACGCTCCCTTTCGCTGCTAGACAAACTATCTAGGAGCGCCCGGGCCAATAATCCCTCACATAGTACGTTCACTTCATGCGTCAGACCTTTGACGACTACAACTAGACCTCCGAGACAATATATGGCTCTGCTGCTATCCACCCTCACAACATAGGCCTCCTCATGTTCCGTGGCATCTCCAGCACCGGCCACTTATTCAAGCCAAACATTGCGTGATCAACGCGCTTGACACAAACTACCTCCTCTCCGCGGACGAGGTGATGGCCATTATCCTCCACATGGCACACAACATGGACGAGGAAGTCACTGCTCCGGGCCTACCAGCCCCTGACACTTCAGCCCCTCCCATCTCTGCGTTTGTTGCCGCTGGTCGCGGTTCAAACAACGGACGCGGACACATCCCACGTGGCACTCGTGGTGGTCGTGGCCTACCCAACAAGTGCAGCGCTTGTGGCAACTTGAACCACATCATGACCTCTTGCACAACATCAGATGACGCCCTTCTGAAGTGGACTCTCGCCAAACGGAAGATGATCGGACAAAAGTATGGCACTACCCTTGGTGGCTCTGCCTCTTCGCACACTGCCATGATGGACGACGTCCCCACATACGACGTTGACGTCCTGCCCACTCTCGTGGACTGCATAGATGAATACGATGACACTGAGGTGGATGTCCCCTGCAACTCTTTTGCGTTCTCATTTTCCGTCGCCCGTGGTCGTGACCTCTCGCAGTTTTGGGTCGTGGACTCCGCATGCTCCGTCAACTTAATAACCGCGTTTCGAAGTGATTTCGCTACGTTCGCCCCGCCCTCCGCTCCCTTTCGCGTGGGTGAGGTCGGTGTCGACATTAAGGGCAATGGCTCAGTGCGGATTTCCATTCGGTTGGCATCTGTTCAGGCAATTCACTGCATGATCCATGCGTTGTACACCCCCGACCTTTCATCTCGCTATGCTTAGCACATTGGCCGCATCTTAAGTGTTAGTTGGATGCAGTCGCACAACGGTTGTGAATTGTTTTCCTGTTGACTCTCACACCGGCCTGCTCGTGGTGCCCACATGAATGGGTGTGCTAGAGCCGTCCGGCAACGGCCTCTACCTCCTACGCCACTAACTAGAGCTGCCCCCGAGCCCCTCAGCGGAGTTGTCGCGTGACGCCGGTCCGCGTGTTGCTCTCACTACCAAGTGCGACCCCGTATTGTGGCACCGCCGGTTTAGACACCTTAACATGCAAAGCATGCATACCCATCATACCCACGGTGGCCCAACTAGCCATGTATTAGCCTGCTCTCTAAAAAATGTTTCTTGCGATTCGTGCTTGCTCCACAAGACCATTGTTGCACCCCGCAACACTACTTCTTGCGCGAAACCATCCCGTCCCCTTCTCAACATGTCCTTCGACCTTTTGGGTCCAATTAATGTCCCTTCCCCACATGGTCTCCGCTATTGCTTGCTCGTCATCGACCACCACACACACTACATGTGGGTGTGGTTCCTTAAGTTCAAAGACGACGCATGCCCTGCGTTGGAAACAATCATGCTGGAAATCCGACACTTGCATGCCCGCCATCACTCCCAGTCGGGCGCATTCACCCCGGACCTCAAGTTCGACTCGGACTCTGTGTTTGAGGCTGCTCTCACCCGCCAAATGTGCGCTCGCTTGGGCGTCGTTGTGCAATTCTCTGCCCTCTATGCCCATCACATGCTCGGCAAAGCCGAACGCCCGTGACGCACAATCAGGGATAATGCATTTGCGATGCTCCACAGCACGGCCGTCCCAAATTCGATGGGTCGTGCGTTGTCAACACCGTTGTGTACCTCCGCAACCGTACTTACAGCCGCTCGGTCGGCCTCACCGGTGGTATTCCCCTCACTCTCCTTACGTCGTTGACACCTGACGCATCCAAGTTCCGCGTCTTCGGGTGCACCGCCTTCGCCAAAGTGCTCGACAAGTTGCGTCGGAAACTCGGCGAAAAAGCGTTTCGTGGCGTCATGGTTGGCTATCCGACTGACGCCCCGGGGTACAACGTTTGCACCCCGATACTCGCCGCACCACCACATCAATCCATGTTTTCTTCCAGGGAAACACCCCGGGCTTCGGCGCGCGCCTCCCCATTGACTCGGTGATCGCATACGCTTCGGATGACGACGGCCCTTTGTTGTAAATGATACCTTCAAGTTATAAGTGGCAGATAGCTATTGTAAGCTATTCTAGATATCATTCGTACATGTCTAGATCGGACATACCGATAACCTGTTTGATTCGGTACAGAGCTGTCGCTAGGCGGCGCCTGCCGGCGGCGCCGCGGCGGCGGCTCCGGAGGGGGGTGCGCTCGCAGGCCCGTCGGTATCCCCTCACCTTCCCGTGGTGGGCGCTGGAAACCCCGTAGCCGTGCCAGGCTTGGCACGGTAGGGGGCTAAGAGGGCCGACAACTCGATCCGCAGGATCAGCAGCTGTCGGGAAAGCCTTGTACATAGGGCTTTTGAAAAAATAATTTCTGTGCGATACCGACACCAAGATCTCCCGCTCGGCCCGTCCGATATGTTTTTCCGCATACAAATACTCTCGTAGACAGCCTTACTTTGAGGGGTGGGGGCTGTACTACGGCAACGTTTGATGGCGAGGAGGGTATGGCCGGATCAACGGTGGGAGGCGGGTGTTGGAGCTCGTGATGGCCAGCCGGGAAGCAGCGCCAGGAAAGGGCGCTCGCTAGCCGTCGACCAGCCATGTGCCAGTCGAAGCTTCCCGAGGGGTGAGGCAAGACATGGCACATGCCGGTGGCGAGTCGCAGACGGAGGAGCGGCTATGTGAGGCGGCGGCGATCCTCAGGATCAGCCGCCGCCGGAAAGCCATGTACGGAGGGCTTTTTTCGGAAACTAAAATAATGTCCGTACCCGGCATCGAGCTAGTTGGGGAGCAGCATAAGGGTAGGGCGCTCACTAGCGAGCCGCTACGTCGACAAGCTTCATCTCCCGGGGGGAGGAGTTAGCTTGGGCGGCAAGGAGGACGGTCGCGACGGGAGGAGCGACACGATGGAAAACCCGGCACGGAGGGTTTTGTTTAATTTCCGGGCGCCCGCGGCCCGCCGGATCCGGCTATGGTGACTACCTTCCCCACTGCCCCGACAGACCTTCATAATCCTAGGATTCCTTGAGCGTGGGCCCGGGTGAGCGCGGAGGCCCCCGCTCAAGCAAAGGCTGCTCGGTGGACGCGCGATCAGAGGGGGGAGGGTACGGCCACAAGCCGGATTAACCGACAGGTACCCGGGTACCAGACAGAGAAATACCGAGGGAATGCGCGGGGAAAATTCAGGCGCGGAGGCAAGAGCGCCCGTTTTTTCTATGTTTGTGTGTCTCGGTCCCCCCCACATGTCCTCGAGGTGACGGGGGAAACGACAAGGAGGACCGTCGCGTCGGTGGACGCGGCAAGACCTTGGGGCGGGGTTTACGGGATGGGGCGGCGGGATCGACGAGCGACCGCGCGAGGAGGGTTTTTTTGCCAGCCCTAACCCTCCTACCTTCGGCAAGACCGAAGTCACGCGGGAGCTAGATTAGCCCGTCGTCCCTCCCGAACGCCGACCGGCCTAGGCCGGTCGGCACCTCTGTTCCGTGGGAGCGGGCCGTGTATCGTGAAGGTCGAGCAGCAGTTTAGTTTTGCATTTCTCGACAAGTGAATTTATTTTTGGATCTGTTTTTCTTGATTACAAAATTATTACGCTGTTACTGCTTAGGCGGGGGGACTGTGGCAATTACTGCGGTTGCTTACAGTTTTCTTAACTGCCGAGGAACGTCGACACACATTGCAGATAGGTGTGTCGATAGGTGTACCTAGTCGAAGAGACCCGGGACCAACTTGCTAATACGTTCTGAATGGCGAAGTGGAGTGGCATGAGAGACAAGAGTCGGTCCAGTTTGCCGGCACATGTTGTAAACAATTTCCAATTTCCAATTTGTCGCTAGGCTACAGCTCTCATCACTTCTATTGTTCCGGCACCACGCCTCGGGCTGATTGTCTCTGTTAATGTCTTATTTGCGTGAATGTGATTGTAACTAATCCTTACGTGTGCGTCAGTACCTTCCATAATGATCGTGTTTGCACAGTTCAGCATGTTATGGGCCCCCGCCTCACGTCACTCACGCGCGACAACATGATTCGGCGAGCTGCGATCGCCACCTCTCCCGCAGAAGGCAAGTCAAAATAGCAACTTTGTACTTTCACCTTTAAGTCGGCGGTATCGCTAGTTTAAACTGAGCTTGAAAACCCACCGCACCACCGCACCTAAGTCAAGTGCCCGAGGACGCTTGACGGCAACCCACACCGACGCACTCGTCGTGTGCGGACATGGTGCACACATGTCCAAGCTGGAGAAAGGGGAGGCGCACTGGTGGGTGAATACGCATACACATGGTGCACGACGTCCCTAGCTTAATTAGTTTACATATATATATTTAGTGGCTCAGCCGCTAGCGCATCGCTCCACCTGCCATGGCCGTGGCCTCGACTTGTGCCCCACACTGGGTGGGGGATGCAGAAAAAGTACTTTGAAACACCCCGTGGCATCCTGCCGAGGGGTCGGCGGGCACCATGCCGTCTCTATGAAACCACTGTTACGCACAAGTCCGGCTAGCGGTTCTTACCGCTGCATGTCGTCGTTTTTTTTTTTCGTCCGCAGCGCTAGCACCAAGAACTCGTTCCGCCGACTCTCCACTTGTCACGCCTGCTGATTCCCCGACCCAAGCTCTTAGCTGAGCTCTCTCTCGTCCCAATCCTTGATACGCTCGCGCTGGTCCTTTTAGGAAATGGCGCTCACATACGCTCGCCTAGATGCGAAGACAGCCGACGCTGTTGTTGTTGCTGCTGCCGACCCCCATGTCGTTTAGCGCCGTCGCGATGCGCAGCGCGAACCCCCGCGCGACGATCATTCCATGGACCCCCTCTCACTGCCTCCACCTTATCCCCATCTCGGTTGTGCCCCTCCAGCCCACGGACCCCTCTTCCCAAATTCACGGCCGCACCACGTCCCCACCTCTCGTGGCCACCCACACCCATACGGTCCACCGCCAGCATTGCCCGGTCACTCTCCATTTCCTGGTGGCCCGCCGCCTCACTAACATGGCCAGCATTCCTCGCTTGTCCAACGTGGTGCTCACAACAGCCATGGCGGACGTCGCCCCACCATTGACCCGGTGGTCGTCAGCCGTGCTGCCCATGAAGCAACCGGCTTCGACAAGGATGTCCTCAACCGGTCCATGAAGATGTCAGTCCCCACCATGGGGCCCAACTCGGACTTCAAGCAGTGGAAGAGGAACTTCCTCAACTTCCTCTCCCTCAAAGCAGCGCACTTCATCCCCCAGCTGGCCATCCGCGAGTCGGGCGCATGGATGGATGAGCAGGCCCAAAACTACGCCTACACACTTCTGCTCCATGCAGCCAACGACAACAAGCGCGCTGGCCATGCCATGAAGTGCGTGTCAGCTGCACGTCCCGACTGCGCCAATGCAGCCTGGGACATCCTTTGTGAAAGACTAGACGGCATGTCCTTCGCTCTCTCTCTCTCTCTCTCTCTCTCTCTCTCTCTCTCTCTCTCTCTCTCTCTCTCTCTCTCTCTCTCTCTCTCTCTCTCTCTCTCTCTCTCTCTCTCTCTCTCTCTCTCTCTCTCTCTCTCTCTCTCTCTCTCTCTCTCTCTCTCTCTCTCTCTCTCTCTCTCTCTCTCTCTGTGTGTGTGTGTGTGTGTGTGTGTGTTGGACAGCCTCATGCTCAGACAGCGCCTTGGTCAGTTCATGACTGACTACGTTAACTTCATGACGCAAACGTTCGATGACTATAATGAGACATGTCAGCTGATTGATGGTTGCGCGGCCATCCACCCCCACAAGCTCGGCCTCCTCATGTTGCGTGGCATATCCAACACCGGCCCTTTCGGCCAAGCCAAACAATGTGACATTAACGCCTTCGACACCGACTACTTGTTGTCCGCCGATGAGGTGATGGCCAACATCCTCCACCTGGCACAGAACATGGACGAGGAGGTCAATGCCCCGGGCATGCCGGCCCCGACACATCACCCCCTCCCATCTCTGCGTTTGTCGCCGCTGGTCGCGGTTCGCACAGCGGCCGCGGACACATCCCACGTGGGCCTCGTGGTGGTCGTGGGCTCCCCAACAAGTGCAACGCATGTGGCAACATGGACCACATCATGTCCTCTTGCATTGCCCGATACGACGCCCTCCTGAAGTGGACGCGTGCCAAACGGAAGATGATCATCCAAAAGTACGGCACCCCTTGCAGCTCTGTCTCTGCGCGCACAGCCCTGCTAAGCGACGTCCCCGCCGGCGACACTGACATTCTGCCCACTCTTGAGGAATGCACAAATGGATACGATGACACCGAGGTGAAAATCCCCTTTAGCTGTGTTGCGTTCTCATCTTCCCTCACACACGGTCGTGACCTCACGCAGTTCTTTGTAGATGACTCCGCATGCTCGATCAACTTGACCGCATTTCGAAGTGACTTCGCTACGTTCGCCCCGCCTTCCACTCCCTCTCGCGTGGGTGGGGTCGGTGTCGACGTTAATAAGGGCATTGGCTCATTGCAGATTTCTATTCGGGTGGCATATGGTCAGGCCATTCAACGCACGATGCATACACTATACACACCCGACCTTTCATCTCGCCGATGCTCTGCGCATCGGGAGGCTCCTTAGTGTCAGTTGGATGCAGTCGCACAGTGGGTGTGAATTTATTTTTCCTACTAACTCTGGCACTGGCTTGCTCGTGGTGCCCACATGAATGGGTGTGCTAGAGCCGTCCGGCAACGGTCTCTACCTCCTGCCGCAGCACCTAGAGCTACCCACAGCGGAGACAACGCGTGACACCGGTTCCCGTGTTGCCCTCACTGCCCAGTGCGACCATGTATTGTGGCACCGCCGGTTTGGACACCTTACCATGCAAAGCCCGCATGCCCATCATAGACACGGTGGCCCAACTAGCCATGTATTAGCCTGCTCTCTAAAAAGTGTTTCTTGCGATTCATGCTTGCTCCACAAGGCCACTGTGGCACCCCGCAACACTACTTCTTGCGCGAAACCATCCCGTCCCCTTCTCAACATGTCCTTTGACCTTTTGGGTCCAATTAATGTCCCTTCCCCACATGGTTTCCGCTATTGCTTGCTCGTCATCGACCACCACACACACTATATGTGGGTGTGGTCCTCAAGTTCGATTCGGACTCTGTGTTTGCGGCTGTTGTCACCCGTCAAATGTGCGCTCGCATGGGCGTCGGTGTGCAATTCTCTGCCCTCTATGCCCATCACATGGTAAGGCTAGGGATCAGCCATCGATGCATCGTCGATAGTATCATCATCATCTGGTGATAGTGCCATCGATGTGATAGGTTGCAACATCGACATCGACACGATGGCAGTATTATTGCTAGTATCAATGCCATCAATTATCAAAACAGTTGGAAAATGTTTATTATTTAAGCCCGATGTATCGATATATCGTCCCAAATATCGATACATCGGCGATAATATCGGCTTAAACTACCATCGTTGTCAGCATCCCAAACTATCAACACTATCAACATCGACAATCCAAGATATCAATACCATCAACATCGACGTTTCAAAATATCATTACCATCAACATCGACAAAATTCACTTGATCCCTAGCCTTATCACATGCTCGGCAAAGCCGAAAACCAGTGGCGCACAATCAGGGACAATGCATTTGCGATGCTCCACAGCATGGCCGTTCCAAATTCCATGTGGTCGTGCGTTGTCCGCACCGTTGTGTACCTCCGCAACTGTACTTACAGCCGCTCGGTCGGCCTCACCGGTGGCATTCCCCTCTTTCTCCGTACGCCGTCGGTGCCTGACGCATCCAAGTTCCGCGTCTTCGGGTGCGCCGTCTTTGCCAAAGTGTCCGACAAGTTGCGTCGGAAACTCGGCGAAAAAGCGTTTCGTGGCGTCATGGTTGGCTATCCGACTGACGCCCCATGGTACCGCGTCTACAACCCCGAGACTCGCCGCATCACCATTTCCGTCCATGTTTTCTTCCAAGGAAACACCCCGGGCTTCGGCGCGCGCCTCCCCATTGACTCGGGCATCACCGAACCTTCGGATGACGATTCCCCTCAAGACACTTCACCCCCATCCCACCCTATCGACACTCCGCTGTCCGATCCTCAACCTTTTCCTCCAGCCCCCCGTTAGGCTCGACTCCGGTCGCACCCCCTCCGCTACGGGGACCTTGTGGTACAAATGTCCGACTACCCGCCGACGCTTGTCACGGCGTGTTGTGACCTTGACCAGGGCAGAGCCAAAGAGGACATCTCCGAGCAGCCCCACGTGTTCGACTTGATCATTGGCCCTCCTCAGAACCCTGCCGGCACATTACCTACTGCCGTCGCTCTCCTTTCCGCCCGAGAGTGTGTGGAACCCAAATCGTACCGTACCCGCCCATGACCCCCAGTGGCAAGCCGCTATGCAACAGGAATGCTCCTCCCTCATAGACAACGTCACGAGGGAACTCGTCGACCTTCCCCCTTAACCGCGTGGCCGTAAGCAACATATGTGGATCTACTAGGTCAAATCAGACACCGTTGGCGATGTCTCCCGCTTCAAAGCACGATTCGTTGCCAAATGGTGCAGCCAACGCGATTGCCTCAACTATACGGAAACGTTCTCCCATGTCATCCGTATGGCCAGCCTTCGCCTCTTGCTTGCCATCGCGGTCGCCCACGACCTTGAATTGTGTCAGCTTGACATCGACACTGCGTCCCTCTACGCCCCAATCAAGGAGCACGTGTACATCCGCCAGCCCCTCGGCTTCGCTGATAACACGTCCAAAGTGTGTCATTTCAAACGCTGCCTCTACGGACTTAAACAGTCCCCTTGCGAATTCAACATACTACTTCGTGCATTGCTTGTCGACCACGGGTGGCAACAATGCGTCTCCGACGCATGCATCTACATCTTCCGCGCCGGTCACGTCTTCGCCATGATCGCACTTTTCGTAGACGATATTCCTGCAGCCTACAATGATGCCACATGATTTACATCGTTCAAAGCCCAACTTCGTGCACGGTTCAAAATTAAGGACTTGGGCGACCTCTCCCAACTCCTCGGCATGCACATCACCCGCGATCGCTCTGCCCGCACCATCTCGCTGGATCAGTCCAAATACCTGCGCGACATCCTCGCAAAGTACGGCATGGCCGATTCGTCCCTCCCTATGGACCCCGGCTTTTCTCGCCGGCCTCGCGCATATGACTTCTCTCCCCTTATCGGGGTAGCCAAGGACGTCTACCCCAGCCTTCTAGGCAGTCTTCAATACGCGGCCGTTTGCACGCGTCCCGATGTTTCCATGGCGTTGAGCATCAGGCCCGGAGACATGAGCACTAGCCAAAAACCGTTTGCAGCTATGGACTTCCTCTCTCCCCAGCCCCCGGATGGGTAGGGAAGTCTAGGGTAGGAGGCGAGCTGCGACGGGAGGACCAGCGACATCTCGGACGGGGGAGCGCGTGGATCGGGACGGGGCCGTCGACGACATGTGCGAGGGATTTTTTTCGCTTGCCCCCCCCCCCCCCTCTCCCCCCCCCCCCCCCCGGCACGACCGGAGTCGCACATGAGTAGAGGTCAAGTAGACCCATCGCAACGAGCGCCAACTTATCAATTAGGCTGTTCAGCGCCCTCGCAGCAGCTAGAGCATGCTGCGCATCGTGGAGACTAGCGATGAATTGTTCAGAGATTTAGGCTGCTGAGTACTAAAACCCTCCAACGGGGATACCACCAATTCGACATCGGGACCATTATACTCGGGAAGGCCTTGAGTTAGTGTGTTAGTCAACACCGCGAGATCCGATTCCGAAAACCCACCCATATTGAAGATCGTATCATGCGAACTGCGCGATTGGACCGCCCACGGTAAAGTAGAAGTCACAACATGCAGTAGTTCCTGCCGAATAAGACCGTACTTATGACCTAGTTACTCGGACTCGTAATCAATAATCGGATTGGCGAGCGTCGCAGTGAATGAAGCATAGTGGACAATTTCAGCGTCGAGCTCAAGGGACGGTACGCTAAGCCCCCTAAACTCCGCGAGCAAGGAAGGCTGGCGATTAGCCCAATTCAGTTAATCGAGCGTTTGTGCGTCGTGAGGAACGCCCCAGATTCGGAAAACTGCAGTACGAACGGCCCTATCTGCGGTAGCAAGGTACGGTCGGCATATATCATGGGGAGGGTACGGAGCAAGAACCCATAGCGGCGTACCGCACACGTGATCATCAACCAAAAACTGCATGTGCGGCTCTGAAGCCCGACGCAGCAAAGCAAACGATCTTGTCCAATAGGAGTTGATGATCCTCCACGGTGTCTTGCAGCCAAGAATGAACATAGTTCTCATTGAGAGATGCCGGAGGGCCATTCGTCATCGAGAAGTCCATCGCCAAGGGTGTGGCTGCTCCCGTTGAGTACGAAGAGCCTGGCGACGGCGAGAGCCGCCCCCACCCCGGCCTCGACCATTATGTCGCGGTTAGCCTCTGAAAGCTAAACGCTAGCACAAATTTTTTCTAGTCTGTCTAGTTATGTCGTTGCAAGATGGCAAAATGATGTTGTCGAGAGGCAATGGTGAAAGACGTTTCACTGCTGTACTTAGGCAGTAGATGTTGTAAGTGAACAAAGGAATTGTTCAAAGGTTCTGTCACCTCCCTCTACTGCACTGGGCTTCATTGAACCATGCAAACACAGTTAGTGTGGAAGATAACGTACGCAAACGTAGTTACAGTCACAGTCCCGCAAACGGAACAGTTAAGGCGACAACCAGCCTACAGGCGTGGTGTCGGGACAACAGAAGTGAGAGAGCTGTAGCCTAGCGACAGCTCTGTACCGAGTCAAACAGTTTATCGGTATGTCCGATCTAGACATGTACTAATCATATCTAGAATAGCTTACAGTAGCTATCTGCAACTAATACGTATGCGGTATTACTTACAACACTCCCCCTGCAGGTAGCTACGGGATGAAGCGTTGCATTGGGTCTTGTCCTCCAATGATCGCACTTCGGTGTCTTGCAAGTGCATGTCTTGGGAGGAGTTTGGTGAGCATGGCAGCGTCGGCAAAGCCTGTGAGTTGGAGGCTGTGGTCCAGGCTCCCCCCCAACGTCAGGCGCATGTGAATGGTGCCATGAAGGGAGCGGAGGACCTTTTGCAGAGCGCGCCAATGTGCCTCTGTGGGTGAGGCTTGGGCGGAGCCAAGGATGCGCAAGACCGGGGAGACAGCGGGGCGCGTGCAGACGGGGGCGTAGTGGGGGCTGCCCAAGAGACTGGGGTGGACGTCTGGGTCAAAGTCGGGGGTTGCGTGTGTCGGTCGCCCGATGACTATGGGGTCAACGGTGGGGCGACGACGGCCACGGGGGGTGTGGTCGCCACGCTGGGCTGGGGAAGAATGATGTCCATGGAAGAGTAGAGGTGGGCCACCGGGAAATGGAGAGCGGCCAGCCATTGGGGACGGCGGGGCGTACGAATTCGGGTGGTCACGGGAGGGGGGGACGCCGTGAAAGGGCGCCTCCGGGATGAGAGGTATGGGGTGGTGAGGGACATATCCAACGGGGGGGTGGGGGGGGGGGTGGCGGGAGTTGTTCAACCGCGATGTGGTGATGGGAGGGGTCGCTGTGTAGGATAGAATCAGCGGGGGGGTATTGGGGGGGTGGTTGCAAGTGTTCACCTACGAGTTCGGGGCGCGAGGGCTCGCGGTGCGCATCGGGGCGGCGCTGTGCGACGGCTGGGTCGCCAACATGAGCTTCAGCGGTAGCAGCAGACATGGCTGACTGTGCGTCCTGTGGGGCGTAGCCAGGCTGAGGATGCACAAGCAGGGGGAGGGTGTGCACTACGTGGCTGTCCCGAAAGTGTCCGAGGTGAGCATCGTGGCGGCGCTGAGTGACAGGGGGGTGCGGAATAGCACTCGCAGCAGCAACATCATCCTCGGCCGACTGCGAGTCGAAACGAGCTGTCAAGTGCGCCACTTGCGCAACGAGCAGCACGAGAGGATCCGGGGGGTGTTCGAGGGGGAGGGTGTGCACGTGGTGGCCGTCCGGAAAGTGTGCGAGGTGAGCATCGTGGCGGCGCTGAGCGACAGGGGGGTGCGGATTAGCACCCGCAGCAGCAACAGCACCCGCGGCCGACTGCGAGTCGAAACGAGCTGTCAAGCGCGCCACTTGCGCAAAGATCAGCGCGAGAGTATCCGGGGGGTGTTCGAGGGGGAGGGTGTGCACGTGGTGGCCGTCCGGAAAGTGTGCGAGGTGAGCATCGTGGCGGCGCTGAGCGACAGGGGGGTGCGATATAGCACCCGCAGCATGAAGAGCAGCAATGGCGGCCGACCGCGAGTCGAGATACGCGTCAAGGCGCGTCAGTTGCACATGGAGCAGCTCGAGAACACCCTGGGTAGTATGGACAGTGCTCTGCTGAGAGCCTGGGTCAGGGGAATCAACAGGTGCAACAGGCGGGTTTTTCTGCAACATGCTTAAATAGGTTTCTGCCCAGATTGCTTACGCCTGCAAGCTACGCTTACGTGTCATGCGTTGGGGCTGTCTAACCGTCGTCATCTGTCCTCGAGACGCGGCGTGCCTAGCATTGGGTTTCACGACGCGGCTCATTCTGCATCGAAGAGCTCGTTCTGGCGCGTCATCTAGCAGGTTAGATTAATTATGCATATCTGTACGTACCGGGAGGTACTGGTCGTACTGTAGCATCAGTACCATTACAATATTGCAGTAGCGACGTACCCACGAGTATACGTCCATCCTGTGGAAAAGCACGAATTGGTATCCGTATCGAGTACCTGTACAATGTCCTGCAATGTACTGTTGCAGGATTGTACTCGTCACACTCGTACCCTCCCCCTCTTGACAGATCAATGAGGCCGCCGCGAGGCAGATCTCCGTGGTTCTTGGCTCCTTTACTGAATCAGTTACTGAGACTCAGGAACGCGCGTTGGGTGAGCGTGTATGAAGTCGATGTACGCCTGAGTCTTGGCAAATTTGTGCCATTGGGGCGTCTCCAAGAAATCTTGTAACGCAATCGTTCTGTGCACCTCGTTCAACCGGTGCCAGACAGGTGGAATGGCGTCATCCTTGAAGTGTGTCATGAAGAGCAAATATTTGCCTCGTCGTCCAGGTAGCGACTTGATGCACACAGCAGAGATGTGCGAGATGTCAAACTCCTCGCCGTCTCCTTCAGGTACAGTCACCGGGACCGCTGGTCGTAGTGGAGCGGTAGAGCAGGGTCGTAAGTTGTTAACATGGAACACAAGATGTAAGCGTACTGTCGCTGGTAATTTCAATCTGTAACTGTGTTTCCCAATTTGCTCCTCCACTGAAAAAGGTCCAAGCTGCCTGTCTCTGAGCTTCCGGTTCGGTTGTCCACGCAGAAAAAGGTTTGATGTGACGACTGACACCTTGTCTCCCTTAGCGAAGTGTGGCGCTGTAGACGGTTATGTGCGCGCCTGCATCACGTCCTTGTGTAGCTGTAACACTGAGCGTACCAGGGTGTGTACTTCATGTAACAATCTCAACCGTTCTGTTGCGTCTTGCGAAATTGGAATCGATGGTCGCATGATGAACAACATGTCAGGAGGCTCCTCAGGAGAGAACCCAAAGTTAGCTTCGAACGGTGTGTGCTCAATTCCGAGTGCACGCGAAGCGTTGTACGCAAATTCCACTTGCGGTAGAAGTGTCGTCCAATCAGAGCCATCGTAGCAAAAGAAGCAACGAAGAAGCTGCTGAAATGTGCTGTTCACGCGCTCTGTCAAGCCGTCCGTTTCTGGATGTCGGCTGGAAGACATGTTTAGACGCGTCCCAAGGCGTCTCCAGAGTGTCTGCCAGAAGGCACTGACGAATTTCGGGTCGCGGTCACTGATCAGCACACGGGGCAGTCCATGTAATCGGTAGACTCCCTTTAAAAACAAAGTTGCAGTTTCTTCGGCAGGAATCGACTCTGTACATGGCAGAAAATGGGCCATTCGAGTTAGATGGTCTACTACAATCAGCACACCGTTAAAGCCATTGCTCTCATGCAAGTGTGTCAGGTAGTCAAGACCAACTGTGTGCCATGGTTTGGGTGGAACAGGTAGTGGGTAAAGAGTCGCAGCCATCTGCGGTCGAATCTTTGCTCGTCGACACACGACGCAGCGTTCACAGAAATCTTTCACGTCTTTGCGGATTCGTTTCCACCAAAATCTGTCGAGTGCTTTAGCAAGAGTGCTAGCAACTCCTCTGTGACCAGCTGACGAACTTTCGTGCAGCTCTGTGATCAATCTCAGTCGGAGCTCAGAGTTCTGTGGAATACAGAGGCGATTGAGGCGCCAAAAGTACCCGTCTATGGCTTCTATCCGGCTGTCTTTTGTCCACTCACCATCGTCCCCATAAAACGAGTCTTGTGAGAACCCCTCGCGAATGAGATCAGCGAACTCAGGGCTCAGCTGCAGCGCGTCAACAATCAGTGAATTTAACTGCGCGTCTTCAAACAACAGCTGGGACTTCCGTCGTAATTCCCGATATGACGGAACCTCGCCATCCCAAAACAAGGGTTCTGTGGCATGAGGTACGAAGCCTGGACGCCGGCTTAACGGGTCGGCTTCGTTCAGAGATCCCTTGCGATATGCAAGTGTCATCGAGCCCACAAACGGTTGCAAATCCCGTAGGTATCTTGCTTGCCGCTTGTTCAGCCTGTTGTTCGGTTGCCTGAGCAGATGTCGCAGTGTGTCGTGGTCTGTTACGACAAGGAACTTAGAGCACCCTTCAAGATAGCACCTCCAATGTTTGACCGCTTCGCATACGGCCAAAGCTTCTAAGTCGTACGCAGAGTAAGTGTTACCACGCTCAGCTGGATTCAGCTTACGCGCCCAGTAAGAGACTGGTTGAAGACCTCCTCCTTGGTCTTGCAACATGACTCCTGCAATCCCCACTGTCGAAGCATCTGTAGCCACGGTGAGCGTCGCGTCCGAGCCGACCTCCGGAAGGATAAGGCATGGCGCGGAAATGAGCCGTAACTTCAGAGTCTCAAAGGCTTCCAAACAGACATGCATCAACGTAACCTTCTGTGGCTGGGACTTCCGCAGTAAGTCCGTCAATGGAGCCGTAAGGTCGCTAAAATGGTATATGAATCTGGCGTAGAAGTTGCAGAACTGTACGGAACTGCGAACCTCCTTCTGCGTCTTGTGCACTGGCCAGTCTGCAACGGCCTCAACTTTCTTTGTGGAAACCGAAATTTTACCGGCTGACACAGTGTAGCCCATGTACTCCATTCTTGCAGTCCGAAGAAGCATTTCTTAAGGCGTAATTTCAGCCCTTCCTCCTTGAACCGTTGTAGCACCATTCGACGGTGCTCCAGGTGTTCCTCCAGGGTTCGACTGTAGATACAGACGTCATCAAGGTAGACTGTCACGAACTTATGTAAAAAGTCGCGAAGAATGTCGTTCATCATCCTCTGAAAGGTAGCCGGCGCATTGCAGAGGCCAAACGGCATGGCGACCCATTCCATTAAGCCATCACGGGTCTGAAAAGCCGTCTTGTGAACGTCCTGATCACGCACTCGAACTTGCCAGAATCCAGAAGCGAGGTCGAGGTGTGTGTAAAAATTCGCGTCTTTAAGTTCGTCGAGAGTATCATCCACACGCGGTAGCGGGTAAGCATCTTTACGCGTAACCTCGTTAAGGCCACGGTAGTCAATGCACAGACGTAGCGAGCCATCAGCTTTCCGCACAAAAAGAATTGGCGAGCCGAACTCACTGTAGCTGGGACGGACCAGACAAGCTTCCACTGCGTCTTTGAGATGTCGATTAAGCTCAGCGCGCTCTGCGGGTGACAATCTGTTCATACGTTGACGTCGCATTGGGCCAATTGTTTCAATGGGATGATCCCACTGTCGGCTTACATGTGGAGAGTCGACAGGTTGCAGTAACTCCGGGAAGTCATCGAAGAGTAACGACCGGAAGTTGTCACGTTGTTCTACAGTTAGCTCCTCTCCAGTGTGAAAGTCTGTCGGCTGTTCTGTGGCTGACGTAAGTTCAATGACGTAAAATTCAGCATGACGTCCTCCGCTGCGGCGCGTCTTGCGCATGAGCTTCTGAACTTTCGTAGACGACAGCAGTAGACACTCAGGGCGTCGTTCCTTGAGTGTAGTCTGTACCGCTGTACCATCCATCAGTAAAAAAATTCTGGTTGTACCAAACTGTAAAGAGGCATGTTCGTCATCAAGCCATGGTAAACCCATGATTAAATCAGCTGTGCGTAAATCACGTAAGACATAAAAAGTCCGGTGAAATTCGTGTCGAGCCAGCTCAAAAGTGACATCACAGACTGTCGTAGAAGTCACTCGTTGTCCGTTGGCGAGTCGAACTGGGGTCTTAGTCGCAGACTTCCGAGTTTGTAAAGCAAAACGTCGTACAAAGTCCTCTGACACAAAATCAAGTGTCGCAGCGCAGTCCACTAATCCAGAAATTTGGTGTCCGCCATTAGGAGTTTTCACAGTCAGCTCAGTGCGAATAAACGGGCGAGCTTCCGTGAGGTCAGTCAGCTGGGCTGTAGCTGGCGAGGAAAATTGTTGCACCGTAGCGATGGAAGGTTCCGCGTCGTCTGAAGGTACATGTATTGAGTTGGGTTGATATGATGCTGTAGGTGCTGTTGAGTCGTTAAACGCACAATCTGCGTCGACTAACCACAGCTGTACATGCCAAGGAGCTGGTGCAACCACCTCCATGTGCGCTGAGTTCTCCTGTGACTGACGAGTAAAAAGCTGTGTCCTCGCTGGGAATTCTTGGTAGAGTTTCCAATGCTTAGTCACTTGAGTAAATTTCGCCCATTTTGGTAGTACAAATACAGCCATCGTAGATGTCGGAGATGTTCGACGACAATCCTCAAAATGCTGCGCAATCTGCTCAGCTAACTCCCAGGGTGGGTTGATGAACACCCTCTCTCCTGTCAAGTCCCTCTCTAGAATCGAGTCACTCGGCGAACAGTGAGGTAAGTCACCGTGCGAGTTTAGACCTTCATCATCAGCACATTCCTCCAATGTGAAGTTGAATCGTGCATGCAAAGGGTCAAAGACTGAGTCAACCAGTTTCCAATCAATTGAACGTCTGGTTACAAGTTTACGACTCTGTCTCTGCTTAGTCTGACGACGACGACCTGCTACTAAAGTTGCAGGTGTCGCGACTGTAGTCGATGGAGATGTCGAAGGTGTTTCGACGACCTCTGTCGTTAACAATGTCTCAGAACGAACAGTAGATGTAGCCGGCTGCTCATGTTCGCTAGTAGAACAGCCTTGCCACCATCATTGCTTCTTAGCTTCCATCGGTGCCTTGCCCTTCCACTCCGGGCATTGGAACAGTCGGTGTCCCTTCTTGTGGCACCTAAAGCAGAGTCCCTCGTCCATGTGACGTTTACGCTCCTCAGCTGTCATCGCATTTGCGAGTGTGTTGAAATCATCGCGGCCAGATGTTTGACCACGTCCACCATTGTTGCCGCCACCACGTCCACCATTGTTGCCGCTACCACGTCCACGTCCGCGGCCACGACCACGGCCACTTCTATTACGTTTCAAGATGTTAGAGGCTTCCTCGAGAGGGTCCTCAAGGTTGCGTTTGCGTGTAGGCTGGGCAGATGGACCAGCAGCAGATCTCGTATTGCCGAGTTCCGGCGAGTATGTAACGACGTAATTCAGAAAGTTTTGCAGCTCCACCAGCGTATTCTGGTACCCCCTCTGATCTCGGTGTGACTTCGCATGGTTCTTCAACGTAGAGTTCGCTAAGCCGTTAATGAAGCGCACACACTGAACATCAGCTGACAGGGGCTGACGAGAACGACGTAAATAGTCGTTGTACTGCTTAGTGTAGAACGCGTAACTCATCGTGTTGCTCTGCGTAAAGCTGAGCAAAGAGTTGATTGCGTCGTCCTTGATGTTAGGAAGAAACGTCGAGTTGCGTAACTCCGTAACAAGCTCGTTGTACGTAGTTGGAATTGGAGGCTGAGTTTTCCGGTTCAGCCACCACCCATTCAGATGTCCCGCGAACTGTGAAGTAACCCATATCATTGAGTCGTACGAATCAGGCGTAATCCCAAGCATGAGAAAACGCTGAGGCTGAGCTTCAAGCCAGTCCTCCATTTCATTAGCGACTCGACCATTCTGATACGGTGAATTAATTGCAGCCTTCCGCTGGGTCTCCGTGAGGGTGACAAGTAGTCCAGCTAGGTTGTGTGTAGGCATCGGCATTCCCACTCGTAAATTTGTAGGCCCATCACCAGTCAATCGGTTGATGTGTCCGCGAATCAGCAGCCAGACAAGACCAGAGTCGACCGTCGTAAACCGGGAGTGCATAAAGAACTGTCTCGGGATAGGCGTGTCGTCTTGTAGGACTGGAACGTGTTGGAGGACCGCTCGGAAAAAGAGTTCCCATTGAGTCACGTAGCCGAAGTGAAGTAACTCACTCTTGTGCTTCTCAGCACGAAGTAACCCCTTCTGAGCGGGCGTAAGGGTCAGACCGTCAATGTTGATTGTTTCCGGGACGACGTAAGTGCCATCCGGATTAACTGTCGACTGTGCCAATACAGCCTGCTCGACCTGAGCAGGTGTGCGTAAGTTGTTCGTAGCAAACATGACAAGAATAGAAGCTGAGTACACGTAGACGAGTTGTCGTCCTTGAGATAGCGTAACGAGGACATGATCACCACTCAACATCGTTAAATCTTCCGGCGTCAGAATAAGACCGGTCTCCTCGTGTAACTCACGAAAAGCAGCGTCGACAGGCTCTTCATTGGGTAAGACAGAGCCAGCTGGGAACCAAGTTTTACCAGAACGAGGCTCGCGTTGTAATATCAGCTTTAAGTCCGACGGTTTAGTTCCTCCAACGTGAATTACTAACACCACGTAATGTCCGGGTCCTAGAGAAGCCATCTCAATCAGTCAAGCAACTTCGAGCGAATCAACGAGCAACGAAAGCGTGCGTCGACCAAAGAGCTCCGAAACCACTGTGGCGGTTAGCCACTGAAAGCTAAACGCTAGCACAAATCTGTTCTAGTCTGTCTAGTTCTGTCGTTGCAAGATGGCAAAATGATGTTGTCGAGAGGCAATGGTGAAAGACGTTTCACTGCTGTACTTAGGCAGTAGATGTTGTAAGTGAACAAAGGAATTGTTAAAAGGTTCTGTCACTTCCCTCTAATGCACTGGGATTAAATAGGTTTCTGCCGAGATTGCTTACGCCTGCAAGCTACGCTTACGTGTCAGGCGTTGGGGCTGTCTAACCGTCGTCATCTGTCCTCGAGACGCGGCGTGCCTAGCATTGGGTTTCACGACGCGGCTCATTCTGCATCGAAGAGCTCGTTCTGGCGCGTCATCTAGCTCGTTAGATTAATTATGCATATATGTACGTACCGGGAGGTACTGGTCGTACTGTAGCATCAGCACCATTACAATATTGCAGTAGCGACGTACCCACGAGTATACGTCCATCCTGTGGAAAAGCACGAATTGGTATAAGTAACGAGTACATGTACAATGTCCTGCAATGTACTGTTGCAGGACTGTACTCGTCACAATTAGAGCGTTTGGACACAGAGGACCTCGGGCACGCAAGAGCAAGCTTACTTCCATCCCGAACATCACGTGGAAGGGTGTCGATGCCCGTGAGTCCATACTCTCCGGACGGGTAGAACCGAAGACGGACACAACGTTGGGCAAGGGAGCGGACATGGGCACATGCCGCAGTCGGAAACGGACGGAGGAGGAGGCCCCCAAAGAAGCGAATTGCTAGAGATGCACCTACGGCACGAGAGTCCATTCATGGAAGGAAAGTTGCATATTCGAGGGTGTCTTGTAGAGTAGAGCGGAGGTGATCTCTCGCTGTCGCACAAACCCCCGGGCCGTAGTAACATGTCTGAGCCGCAATAGGCAAGCGACATGGACATTGTCGGAGCACCAAGAGCCATGAGTAGCAACGAGAGGGAGAGATTAGAGAGCAACCTGTCGGTGGAGTGCGGTAGCATACGAGGGCATAAATGTTTGTCATGGAGGTAACGGGGTCCATAAGATGGAATAAGGGGAGGGGTGGAATGAGGCCGGGTGGGTAAGCACATGAACATCTCGAGGTGGGAGAGGGAGGGGATCCAAGACGGGGAGTCCACTTGAGGCATGGGGAGGAGGGGTGACAGTTGTTAGCAGGGGGCATGGTCCAAGGTGCAACGGATGGGAGAAGTCAGCACGGTGAGGAGAGGCATGTGGAGAAACGGGAGTGGGAGGGGCCACATAGTGGGGTTATGGAGCGGGCAAAGGGCGAGCTCGGGTTGAAGATAGAAGGTGAGCTCCCGAGGCACTCAAGAAGAATAAGGTTGGAGAGGGGGTCGCAAGGTGGCGAGCTTGGCGATGGTGGGCAAAAGTGTAGGGGCCAATGCCATTAATGAACATGTTAATGTGTATGGCGAAGTTAGAGCGCCATTTGTGACCCGTAAACCGGCTACCACACGGGACGCAAGTTTAACCCCCCCCCCCCCCCCCCCCCCCCCCCCCCCCCGTGACGGGGACAAAACGTCCGATGCTCTTAGGCCCGGCTCCGACCTAGAAGCACACCAAGGGTCACCGTTGCTACTCGCACGCCCTCCGGACACACTAATGCAACCACACTTATTTAGGATACTACACACTTGCCGTCCACCAATGCCAATACACGAAGCTTGCCGCCCGGCAACATCGGTATCGGTCACTAGAGTTTGTCGCACACGAGCAGAAGCACGAGCACCAATATCAACAGCTACAACCCTCTCTCTGTCTACTAGCGTCAACATCTAGCCGCCAACCAGCACTGGCCGCTTCAACAATACCACCACCACCAGCAAGACTTCCACCGCCAACAACCCTTTGCGCACTAGCACTGTTAGAGTTGGGAACGGGTAGTTACACGGAGGTCGTGCCGGCCCCACAAGGGGGCCGGCTGTGGTGACTAAAGAAGTGGGAAGAGAGAGATGGCGGCCGCCGAAGGCACCGGCAAGGGCCGGCCGACTGCCACTAATAGGGAATAGGGTACCGCTAATAGCATAACAATAAGTACTAGGAGGACAAATAGCTACCTTGTACATAAGCACTAGGCAACGGGATGCTAGTGCTAACACCCCCCCTCAAGGTAGCCGAGGTCTTGACGTCGTCCTAGCTTGCGTCGAGGAAGGTGCCATCTTGGTCGAAGGTGTAGTGCTTGTAGCGGGTGTCTCAGGCCGGGTAGGTGTAGCGACATGCGCTCACATAAATGTGCCGCTACCGGCGAGTTGCCGATATGAAGCGGTTCCAAAGGTACTGCGGAATGTACTATTCTGACATGTAGCGGGAAAAACTGTCCACGGGCGAATTAGCCGACGCATGAGGGCGACCGGCGAGGAAGAAGCAAAGCCAACATGGTTGTAAGGAGCATGTAGACACGCAAAAGGATAGACGGGCGATGCTCGTGTTGACCCCCCCTTTCGCCGTGGTAAAAGTAAGCTCCACGCTAAATTAGGTGAGCGTTGCGGCGTTGCCTCGGGAAAAAACAATAACAGTACTAATTAAAGTACGCACGGGCCGAATTTTCGCGGGTCGGTTTTAAACAACCAGATCCAGTCGAGAGCAGAAGTCTAGCTAGGTGAGACTGAAAACTGGGTGGGGTGAGCGTGGCGCCGGGCGCTTTACACACGCTCTTCTCCCGTTGGATATGGTAGGAAAGTCGCGGACAACCAGCTCGAAGGCGAAGCGTGGTGTCGGTAGGAAGATGAATTACTAGCGTGGCGCCGAGCGCTTTACACACGCTTTACTCCTTTTTACGTGGGAGTAGGTAGGACTAGCGTGGCGCCGAGCGGTTTACACACGCTCTTCTCTAGTGTAACTTTGTGGAGGGCCCATAACTTGCTAGAGTTGGTAACGGGTAGTTACACGGAGGTCGTGCCGGCCCCACAAGGGGGCCGGCTGTGGTGACTAGAGAAGTGGGAAGAGAGAGATGGCGGCCGCCGAAGGCACCGGCAAGGGCCGGCCGACTGCCACTAATAGGGAATAGAGTACCGCTAATAGCATAACACTAAGTACTAGGATGACAAATAGCTACCTTGTACATAAGCACTAGGCAACGGGATGCTAGTGCTAACAAGCACCAAGAGGTGCGAAAACAACTTGCAGCACCACCATCGTCACTAGCTTTAACCCTTTGCCCACCAACAACAGCCGATTGCTGACCAGCACATGCACATGGAGAAGTACCACAAGCATCACCACCACCATCTACAACTTTGTTTTCCAGAGCACATACAATAGCAACCGGGCGCGAGGCAACACAAGCATCTGCAATTGCAACAACATTATTAGCACCACCACCGCCACCACCAACTGCAATACTCCGCCAAAGAATACAAGCATCCACTAATTGCCGACGAGCAGCAACACATGCATAAAGCACCACGAGCGGCTATAACACCAACCGTTGATACCCGCCCGCACCAAGAGTAGCAACACGGCGCGAGCCTGCCCCGGCAACTGCTACTGCAGGTGCAACAACAATA
>JAPMLY010000799.1:85000-112500 GCA_026401115.1 Tetraselmis chui
TACAGTGATTTACGGAAACCACCAATGCATGATTACGAGTGGCGAACATTCCTTGACTTCGACGCACATCCTCCCAACATTATTCTGATCATCCCCGTTGCCCCTTGGCTAGGTACGACAAGTCGAATTCTCCAGACGCCATGCCCAGCTCGCAACGCCCATTCCACACATTGCCTTTCCACACATAACACACACGCAATTATTTAAATACACAATGTGCACATATTTTCACACAGCCCGTCACACACCAGCACGTACAAACACAAGTACGTTCTCTCCCCTCTCTCTATCTTTCTGTTCTATTCCTCTCAGTCACTTAATTTCCGCACAGTCAACACAATCTGGAAGGTCGCAACTATTTGAAGAAGCACGTTACAAACACTGCTTGCATACAGTCAGACACATGCGCAACACACAGTTATTCATACACACAATATGAATATATTCCCACACAGCCGGCCACACACATGCACGCAAAGACGCGCAGAATCTCTCTCTATGTTTGTCTATCTAACACACACGTTTCTCAGACAATTTTCACTCGATGTGACAGACAGATAGACAGACACACACATTTGACCAACAGAAAGTGATATTTTCACACACACTGCACATACACGCATCTGCACACACACGCACATGAAGTCAAAAGTATCTTTTGCCATATACATTACACAATACTTCCGTTTTCAGAAGACCTACATCAACAACCTGTTAGGTCCCAACTATATACATTTGCAAGGACGGACTGTAGTTCACAAAATATTATTGTGTACAAGCTCGGCTGCAACAAGCAATCAAGCACCCGGCACTGCAGTTTCGAGAGGAAGCCAGCAGGGGGGACGTACCGGTACAACTTGTTAATAAAGATACTTCCAACGGTGTAGCTGCTAGTTGCTGCCTCGGCGAGGCCGTGAAGACAGTGCGGCCGGTCATCCGGCTGGTCGTTCTTGTTTCCAACGAGCCGGGGGGGGGGGGGGGGGGGGGGGGGGGGGCGCAAGCTGTCGCGCAAAGGGATGCCCTCGACGTCAGTGGTTGACACGTCACAGCTGCCTTACGGGGAAGAGTTTGAATATGGCCCACTGCAATCGTTGGGTGCTGTGACGGCGAAGGGTAGGGCGGCGCCGGACCCCTCCATTTCCGTCCCCGCCGCTGTTGTGACGTTTGCAGCATAGCGGGCCGCCATTTCTGCACAATCACATGGATATCACTCGGTGTTTTAAAACAATCGCAGCCCGCGACTACAAATGTTTCTCGGTAGCAACAAATTAGACACGTAACTCTACACCTCGTGGCAGTCTTTTATGTGGGAAGTGTGGCAGGGAGTGTTATATTGGAAAAGTGCAGTGCCGGGGTCGAGTTCTATAAATACTTACCGTCTACTCGCAGCAGAACATCATCGAAAAACATGCCGTCCCCGAAGGAAACCATTCTCGGATGTCGCCTCAATCCCTCCCCCGCACACGTAGCCGACATAACCACCACTCGTCGAAATTAGAGTCGACTAGGTGCAGAGTGCGCTGAGAGGTATGATTACCTACGCCACGATTGAGGGTGGTTGACTGCACTGCGGGTCCCATCGTGTAGAGGTCATATATGTATGGCCTAGAAAAATACAGTCGGAACAAGACTTGTGAATCACGTCCGGGCACCTTTCGGGATGCATGTGCAGCCTACCTGCGGGAATCGTTGTGATATCGGACATTTGATTTTCCTCCCTACGCGCTTGAACTGCGCATTGACCGCCCAATGCGCCTCTTTGCGATGACATGGCAGATTGGCGCGTGCTCCCGAGATTTTCTATCATGTTGCCTTTGTACTTTACCAAGGCAACGCGGAAGTAAAGCGTGATAACGGCATGCGAGGATGTACGGACGTGCGGTCCGCAACCTCGTGGCAAGTGCAATAAACCTCGTGCCGGAATAGCGATGCACTCTTTTCCCTCAACCAAATCTACTCCGTACATTCCCATTGAAATCATATCCATGGCGGGGATACGAGGGCTACGTGGATTTGGCGAATTCGCGCGAGACAGAGATACTCCGTTTCCATTGGATGACATGTGCGATACGAGACAGAATCTTTGACAGCTGTACCCGGGTGAATAAATCTGTATCACGCTTGTTTGCGAGATGAAACCCAAAATTATTGCTTACAATGCGGGATGGATATGTTGTATTATGTTAAGGAGTGAATTGATTACAAGCCATTTTAGTTTTCCTCCGAGATAAGATAATTTCTCAAAAATAGGCATGGGACTCGAAATTACCCGGGTACCCAATACCCGGTTCCACGCCCTGATACTGTCAAAATTAATGTTTCGAGATATCATTACCATCAACATCGACAAAGTACACTTGATCCCTCGGATGAGTGTGTGAATAAAGCACGGATGAAGTTCACGCCGGAGGCACGGGTGACACTTTCGGGAACAAGCGAGTAAAAACCCACATGACGTGCTGTCCATGCCGGGGGTTGGGTTGGTGTGGATCGACGTGGTGTATTGTTCACGGAGACGTCCGCCGTGGCAGATTCATGTTACGAGTATTGTCATGCAGTAGTACATTGCAAGCAGACATTGTACAAGTACTCGTTACTAAATTGACCCGTACCTTTTCCATTGGAAGGACGTACTTCGTGGCTACGACACCACTGCAAATTAACGAGGTTATTGTTGTTGTATTGTACTACAAGTACCTCCCGGTACGTATACGCACATTTAACCAAACTAGCCACATGACGTGCTAGTCTGATTCCCCGAGACAAACAAGTTGCGTCGCTAGTAAGTTTAGACCGATACGAGAGCCCTAGCGCATGGCACGAAGACCATGCAAGAACATCTGCAAGCTAGCTAGGCTGGAGCTATTTTAGCCTAGTGCAATGTAAGCCTCCGCATCAACCTCTGAAATTAAAGATCAAGCATAAACAACAATGCATCAAACTTTGATGCATAATCCGTTTTACTATTCTCCTACCTCATGGACGCATTGATTAAATACGGCATAAATTCATGGATGCATTGATCAAATAGGCGGGCACTAATTCATGGACGCATTATTACGACTGACGCATCATGATGCCATGAATACATCGATGTTTGATGTGGAGGCTTCGAGTGCGGTGTAGAGAGATGACATAACCATTTGATCAATCCCTTTGTTTGTTTACAATATATTGTTAAGCACTTCACAGTGAAACATCTCTCATCTCTACCCATATGCACTTCTACCTACAGAAAGAATAGCAAAAAATAACACAATTATGTTAGCCGTCATCTCTCGACAGGCAAGCTGCCATATTCATGAGGAGGCCGAGGGCGTTGGGGCGTGGAGGCCGCTGCAACGAGAGAGAAGGGAGCTTCGGGAGTCGGGGTCTTGGCGGGGCATATCAATATGCCCTTAAATAATGAATTCCAATTGCAGCTTCGCCCGCTCCGCCGGGCCGAACATTGCCCCCCATGGCCGCTTAATCTTCTTCGTAGATAATAGATTCTTTCTCTTGTCGACCGCCAGCCGATAATAATCATCCCAATTTTATAGCTTCCGCTTAAATGTACGGGTACCAGGTAGTCGCTAACGCTACTGCAGATGACGAGGTCCAAATTCAAAACTGGCCTTCGGGATGGAAAGCGAACAGCAAAATAAGCATATGGCGTGAGGATTTATTATTTCGTCTACACTTGAAGTGAAGGCAGGCCAGAGAATCCTTAAATCGCACCGTAAATATTTTTGGCGTATTTTAATTATATTTGAATCCCCAATTCCAATTATCATTTGCAAAACGTAAACATATTTGACGTCGTTCTTTGGCTCTATCTGTATGCTCATTTCCAGCAGATTCTCCTCTCCGAACATCGTCAAATGATGTGCGGGTGCTGAAGGTACTAATGGTAGGGTAGCGAGCAACAAATCGCCGGAAAGATCGAAAACCCATCGGTCCCTTAAATGCAATGAAACCCTAAGCATGTTTTCTCCTCGCCCGGTACATCAAGAAAAAAAATGATAAAGGAAATCAATGCAAAGACGACGATCGCTTCGTGTCGTCGCAGGCGCAGCTTTAGTACTCGCAGCGCCAATAACACCCGTACCCGTACCTATCGCCGGAGAGGAGAACGCCCCCCCCAGCAAGTATTAGTCAAATTTTCTTTAATTTTTTTTAACCCAAAGTATTCCTTACACGGAAAAGCAGTGGAAACCACCGCCAAGCAAAAGGAGGAAAACAATTATGCACGCTTGCGATCCATATTTTCGCTGGTCGAGTGGTCTCTAGCGAGTTCCTCTGATGGATTACAAGAAGAACCGCGTGAGCACGGACAGGGTAAAAGGGACGGCAAGTGGTATGCACTATAGAAGCAGCAGCATACCTCCCTTCACTTCTTTTTATTTGAGCACAATTAGAGGGTGACACCGTGCCAAACTCCCCCCCCCCCCCCCCCGCATTGATGGACACGGGGTGACACCGCAATCGAGAAACCGTAAGCGCGGAACCAGTCCGTACAAAGCAGTCACCCGCTAATCCTTATCACAATCTCTTTGTCCCTTTCATATTTTGTCACCCTGCCATTCATATTTTGTCACCCTATCTGTCCTTCACTTGTACCCGCGCTAATATTTTACTGCGACTGCTGAAACTGATAATAAGGCAGCAGACCTCCGTAAAATACTACAGCGCCGTAAAAAATGTTCGCGCTATTTTTTTGCATTCACCGGTCCATGTGCTTGTTCATGTTTGTATGGCGATTGCTGTTATCAGTTATAATTTGAATACAATTTTCTTACAAGAAAAAGCAGTGGAGGTACGGGTAGGTGGCTGACATTATGCTTATAATTTGGTCTGATGGCTTTCAATCTGTACACACCCACACACACACACACACACACACACACACATGAAGGGAGGAAAAGAGAGAGAGAGAGAGAGAGAGAGAGAGAGAGAGAGAGAGAGAGAGAGAGAGAGAGAGAGAGAGAGAGAAAACGGTAAAACACATACGCACACCGACACACACACACATACACGCAAAGGGAGAGAAACATATAGACGCTGAAACACAAAGACAGAGAGACACTAGCGATATATTGCGCACCGTAGTGACTATTGACTACTCTGGCAGCAGGCGCGCTCAGGGCCGGACACCAGCCCAGGTGCGAGTAGCCTACGTTTGAAATAATAACGAGCTCCGCCATGTCATCGGCAAAAATACGAGAGGTGTATGTAGCAACCAGCACAGGTAAAGGGATACCTCACAAACACATTTCGTTGAAGTAATGATAAATCCTTATTATTGGGCTATGTGGATAAATTTACACTGTTTCTTCCCTTCTTGTTACCAGTACCAGTACCTGTACTTTTCCAAATTTCGGGTCACCCGTCGTGGCACTTTGAGATGTCCCTACTTCAATAAGAGATGTACCTAACACAAAAGCAGCAAACAGCAACAGCCACCGCGCCGTGCTGCAGGCCGTTTGACCACACTTTTGGCTTATATGCGTCAACAAGCGCGGATAGCTTTTTTCTACCGCGACTTCGTTGTCGAGCGTGCCTGTCTGGGTACACGTAAGTAGTTCATCTACCAGCCACAGCACCAGCCGGCGGAGACAATAAGATGCGGCCGTCGTCGCGCTTCTGTTATTACGTAGTGCTGCTCATCTTCATCGCTGTACCGCTAATATGGAAAACATGTTGGTCCGGCGCTTACCTGCTTCCCTTCCACCCGCCTAGTATGCCGAGCGGAAGAGAAGGGACCGATATAAGTCGCAGCGTTAGTCGACGTGTTAGCAGTGCTGGTGTCAGTCGGGCTGATGTTACTGAAGCTACTACTGCGGACAACGCTAAATACACTGGCCCTAATCATGACGACGGCTCATCGCGGAGCGTCGCCCGTCTAAAAATATTGCCGCGGACGAAGGAGATACTTAATGAATTTGGTAGTCAACAGCGGGCGATGAAGCACCCTACACTACGCGAGGATCCGAGGAACAGCGCTACAATAAATAGTAGTGGTAGCCAACAGCAGCTGACAGGCTGGTTATATTCAGCCAGACCGCCGCCGTTGGAAAACGATGCTGCTGCTGCTGATGACAATCAGCAGGCGGGTGACATGCCGACCCATGAAAATGAGATACCGACGATGCTGATGACGGAGCCAAGTCTTCGAGAGGTTAGGGAGAGGCGACGGGCGCGCTGCCACGCCGAGTCGTGGCGCAATCCTCCGCCGCAGGTTGTGGTCGCGGGCGCTCCGAAGTGTGGCTCTACGGCACTGTACTCAAAGCTGTGCGAGCACAGCGATGTGGAGTGTCTATCCCGAAGAAAAGAGCCCAACACTTTACGATTCGCGCGGCTCGACGGCGACTCGACTGTTGACAAATACTTGGAGTACTACAACAGGACCTTCCTTGGTGTACCGACGGCAGGAAAAGTCACAGTTGACGGGAGCATCTGGTACTATTATCATCGTCGGGCGCGGGAGCTGCTAACGGAACTTCTCCCCTGTTCGAAGCTGCTGTTTGCACTTCGTAGCCCCCCAGAGCGAGCACGCTCAAACTATTTCCACAGTGGCGCCCATCATGCAGGGCCATTCTCGACTTTTATTGGCGAAGAGCTCAGGCGAGGTTATGCTTGCGCTCGCCAACATGGGCAAGGCGATATGACGGCCGGTCTGGACTCTCATTTTGTCAAATGCATCACGCGCCGTACGCCACTGAGGCACCGATTGCGAGGGCGCGCACTCGCGCTAGAGGCGGGCTATTGGCCATACTACCTGCACGAGCTCAACAAGCAACACCCCGTTTACATAATTCCCCAGGAACATCTATCGAGCGCGGCCCACGTAGGGCCACTACTACAGGGGCTCACTCGCTTCCTTGGAGTCTCAGCTTTCAATGAATCCGACCTTGCGCCGCCTCCCAAAACAGACGTCAACGCGAAGGGTGCACGCACAACCAGGGCATTCGCTAGAAACGAGCGACTGCTGGGTCTGAGTAAACCCGCCCGTGCCAAGCTGCATAAAATTCTTACTCCGCAGTATAACGAGCTATACCGAATCTTGGGACAGGACCTAGGCTGGAGTACAGACCACTTGGGCACTCCTGATAAAAACCGCTCTCTGCAATGTGGGCGAGTGGTGCTAGTGCGCAATAATGTGATGAGGGGCGGTAGTGAATATATTCACCAGCAGCGCTCATCATATCTACGGGCGTGAGCGGGTATAGCAGATATATCTGGTGGATCCTATATACATGTATGATAATTGAAGTAAGAGCAGTATAACTGCAAAGCAGCAGCGCATCAGTCGCTACTTGCTGGGCGGGGGATGAATAGCTAATCCGATCGACCGAATTGCCCAAATCGTAATAAGTGAAGGTAGTAGTAGGGTGGATGGAACTATCAGATGGAAGGAGGGTGTGTAGAAATTGCTAATTGCTATATTACACTACGTAATAAGGTAATTCTAGCTACGGCTCAGATTATCCGCCCGATGCCGTATACTCTCCTACATCTATCTATATCTATCTCCTATAGGCGGCACCTCTTTCATCCTGCTCCGCGCGGCAACAGAAGCAGTCGGACATTTGCGGCGCGCGCTGCCGGATGACTACTGTGATCATCGCCCACTCATGTGTTCTGCAAACTAATTACTAACAAGAAAAGGTAGTGGAAACCACCAAGCAAAAAGGAGGAATGAGGAAAAACTCCACATGCCTAAGCCCAAGGAGGAACAAGAAGGCATGCCACAACACTTGAGCACTCCCCTCGTGCAAAGCGTCGCGATGAAGATAGGATCCCAAAGTACCATGAAGAGCAGCAGAAAGACGGTACATGAATTCTCGCCGCACATCCCCCAGAAACCGTCGAAAGGAAGTATAAGTACATTGACGAACATAATTAGTGTCGTCGGCGGACATACCCGTCAAAACGCAATGAACGAGAGTATCCAGCACCCATGCTAAGGAAGCGACGCAACTACCACCAAAATAGCTACACGATCAACCATCTCAACCGCCATAGGCGCCAACATGCCCCCATCCTCCACATCGAAGGGGTAGTAGTCATGGACCGAGTGAACCGAAGGCGCGCCAAGTAAAGCGGAAGTGCGGAGCGGGTCCGCATCGAATTTGCCATGTTGAGCTCCCAATGCAAGACTGTCCGGGAGTGTGAGACGAGCACCTATATGAGGAACATGGGTGTTCGTGCGAGCACTAACTTGTGACCGTCACATGAACAAGAAGATGGTGGTGTGGAGCCCTATAGTCTAACCAAACCATTGCTTACAAGAGAATGTAGTGGAAACCACCAAGCAAAAGGGAGAAAGGAGGAAAAAATCCATATGCCCGCGGAGCAATAAGGCATGCCACATCATCAACCCTTGAGCACTCCCCTCATGCAAAACCAACCGAAAGTCCTTCACCTCAGTATACCCCGCTTCAAGCACGTGGGCAATCCGATCGCGGAGCTGCACTACGAACCAAGAGCGGGGGCACCGGTGGATGTGGTCAATAAACATAGCAGTTGTGGAGCGCTCACCCGACACAGAGGTGCCCGATACTGTCGACGACCCACGAGACTTGGGGGAGCCTCATTGCACCGTGGGACTTCCGAGTATGAGGGGCCCGGTCCGGAGTGAGGCCAAGCACCCGATGAGTTGCCATAGTATACAAATCATATGGCACCCTAAAATTGGACTCATGCGAAGCAAAAAAGGAGCCAAAGCCCCGCGACCCTTACCCGAAATTACCTCATATAGCCAAGTGGGGAAGGTGTGTAAAACACCAAGAAGTCAAGGTAGGCCATGGCACGAAGACTGCGCGAAATCCCACGCTGAATGTGGCCCCCATAATCTCTCGAGCGAGTGAAGGCATCGGGAGTCGGAAGTTGTAGGCAAGTCAACAAGGTAGCGGGCGCCACCGCATTGTTAACCGGAGATACCACCGACTCGATTTCGGGCCCAATATATTCGGAAAGGTCTTGATTTAGTGTGTTAGTCAATACCACGATATCCGATTTCAAAAACCCACCCATATTGGATATCTTTTCATGTGTTCATTTGGAAAGTTTGTAGTGCCACCAATGTAGGGGGCATACCGCTAACGCTAGGAAGTGATACTTAAAAGCTCTTACAAAAAGGTAGTGGAACCAACCAATCAAAGAAGAACAAGAAAGTATAAAAACCCACAAGCATGAGCCCGAGAATCAAGAAGACATGCCACATCATCAACACTGCCATGCTCATGCAAGGCGTCGCGAAGATGGGATCCTAAAGTACCATGAAGATCAGCATAAAGACGTTGCATGAATTTTCGCCGCACATCCCCCCAAAACCGTCGAAATGAAACACAAGCACATTGACGAACGAAATGCTGCATGCGGATATACATGTGAGAACGTAATGAACGAGAGTATATAGCACCCATGCTAGGGACGCGACGAACTGCCACCAAAATATCTAGGCGATCAACCAACTATGCTGCCATAGGCGGCAACCGGCCCCCATCCTCCAGAGCGAAGGGGTAATGTTCCTTAGTTCCAGTTTATGTTCGGTTTGATTTTCGGTGGCGTATGCTGAAAATGCTAAATTTATGTGCCAAAAGTATGTGCTCTTGCACATAATGTATGCGCGCATATGTGTGTAGTGGTCGGGGGTACGTAAACGCGTAGCGCGTCAGTAAAATATAATAAATCAACAATTTCAATGTGCAAGGTAACAGTAAATTTAGATACATGACCCATATATTTAAGATTGGAAATCTTCACATCATATAAGCAAAAAAAAAAAAATCTAGTTAATTAAGTCCTTAGCAGACTCATGTGTCTATCTCTATTTTATTTTCTTTTCACTTTTCGTTGGTCGATTCCACTGTTTTCGATGTACTCACATTTGATAGAAGCTCGAGAAAGAAGTTCAAGGTATACAAAAATTCAACAAGACGTCGCCCGTTTCCAATTCCTTATTCATAACCGCATAACCTTTTTGGGGAACCAATTCACGGATATACTACTCAATATAGCACTAATTCGTGGATATATCGATCGGATGAACCATCAACAATTCATAAATGCGCAGTGCGCTACCTAACGAAGAAAATAGAGTGCACATGCATAGACGCATCGATGTAGTTGACATATATTGATGCATGTGTGCATTGATAATCAGGTATGCATTATTAATGCATGACGAATCGCAGCAACGCATCATGAGTCGCGGTCGCTTGGCATATACCGTTTTTTAGTGCGACTGTCACGTATGCCTTTCGGCTACTTCCCTCTCCCCCGCTCAAGGGTCATCGCCCTATTTTGTACGCGTTGTGTGTGCGTCTACCCGATGTGTTGTTGCTCGATCATTTGTGAGACGTGTTGGGCGGGGTGGTGTGCGTGGTGTCGGTGGTGTGCGCATGCCTAGTGCTAGTGCCGGTACTGGAGGTATGTGTGTAGCTCGTGGTGTGCGTATGGTTGGTGCCAACGCTCGTGGTGGCGGTGCTAGTGTTGGTGGCGTACGTCCAGCTAGTGTTGCTGCTCATGGAGGTGTTGGTGATGTGCGTGGTACTAGTGGTGTGTGTATGAATGGGGCTGGAAGTGATGATGCTACTTGTGATGGTCATACGGGTGGTGTGTGGCTTTTGATGCTGCTCTTGGCGGTTCCGGTGGTGTACACCTAGGTGGTTCGGTTATTGTTGGAGATGCTAGTGGAATGTATGGTATTGGTGGTGCGCGTACTAGTGGTGTTAGTGTTAGTGGTGCTAGTGATTATGGTGGCGGGCATATGGCTTTGTTGTTGGTGCTTGTGGTGTTCGTGGCGGTGGTAGTGTGAGTGGGGCTGTTATTATGTGGAGAGATCGTACAAGTGGATCCGAGTGCATTGGCGCTAGGGGAGCCCTCTCCATGTGCATCTTGTGTGCGTGCCGGGTTTTAGGGTGTGCATGCGGTGCAGTGTGTGCGGGGGTCGAGTGTGCGTGTTGATGGTGTGATTTCTCAGGGCAAGGGCGACATTTACAAATAACAACCATGCGACTAACGCTTTGCGGGCCACAATTGGCGCTTTAATCTAGCTCGCCACCCTACTTTATACCTAGGTTGGTCGACGAGTAGCGAGCGCCCTTCCCCGGCGCAGCTTACCGGCTTTCCGCCGCCTGCTCCAACACCTTCATCCCACCAGTGATCCGTCCGTGTCCTCCTCGCCAAAATACTTCATCCATCATGTTGTAAGTAATGCTCACTAGTTATTACTTCCAAATAGGTACTGTAAGCTATTCTAGTAGACATGTGTAGTACATGTCTGGATCGGACAATCCGATATACTGTTTGTTTTGGATACATATCTGTCGCTAGGCTAAATCTCTTCACTTCCTTTGTCCCGACACCACGCCTCGGGTTGGATGTCCTTGTGACTATCCTTTTGTGTAATTGTGACTGTAAATGAGCGTGCGTCAGTAACCTTGCACTTTGACCGTGTATGCATGGTTCAACACATCCCCCCAAATGGCACGGTATTTGAGGAGTATTCAGTCGCGAAAAAACATATCGGATGGGTCGAGCGGGAGATTTTGGCGCTAGTAGTGTACAAATAATACTTGTAAAAGCTCTCCGGACCAAGGCTTCCGGACAACTACAGATCGCGTGGATAGCATATGCCAGATTCACCCCGCCTACTTCTTGGCCGTGCCAAGCCGAGCACGGCTATAGGGTTATCACCGCCCACCACGAGGAGGTGGGGACCGAGTGCTGACGGGCATGCAAGCGCACTCCCCTCTAGGGTCGCCGCTTGCGGGTGTCCCAAACCTTTCAATTGTTGGCCTTTTACCCGTCTTCTTTCTCCCCTTGTTCGACTGGCATTCACATGCTATCGACTACCCGCGCATGTCTTCGTTCCACTCCTTGTCCACATTGTGTGGCCTCCCCGCCTCTTGTCTGTCACCCGACTGCCTCCCACCGTCGGTGGAAGCGACGCCCCCCCTCGGACCTCCATTTGTTTCTTGTGCGCTCGGGGTAGTCACTCCCCCTTGTGCTCCTTCCTCAGCCTCGGAGACTCCTCGAACCCCTCCCGTTTCCATTACTACGCTGACAAGCCACCTTCCCGTTGTGATCACCCCTCCCCCCAATGACCCCCCCCCCTCCGGCCTCACCCCCGCATGTCACGCCCCCACATGCTGCGCCGTATGCGCTAATGGGGCGGGCGTTCATTCCCTCCACCGTTGGGCTCCGACGTAACGCTGTCATTCGTGACCTCCCCCTCCGTGCTTTAGCTCTTGCTGCGTGGTGCTCCTCCCATAATGTTCTCCTACCATAATTACTTCTTTCTTGCCTACCGGCGGCCGGTCACGTCAGTTCAGGGAGTCGGTTTGGGGAGTGCCAGCGCGTGAGGTAATTAGTTCGGTCCTTTCTGAAACCCTCAACCATGCCACTTCCCTTTCCTCCCGTGATCCCCGTGATGCTAGTGTAATTCTATTTGTTCACCGTCTTTATGGTCTCCTCCTTCGTCCTTTTTCGGCCGCGTCTTCTGCCCGTGTCCGCACTCTTGTTCAGCGGCGTGTCAGACTTGGTTTTCGGCTGACAGTGAGGACATGCTCTTGGGCGTCGACACCCTCATGCGTGACATAAAGGATGGTGGTGTACTCCGCCGCGCGTGTCCTAATGTCCCCGGCGGTGATCACCGCGGTCACCGCCATTCGGATGGTCGCGTCGTGACCGCAGTAGGTCCCGACGCCGGCGACATCGCCATAAGTAGATGAGGTAGTGACTGTCAGTGACTCATTTTCAAGACGGGGCCTTTCATCGGCGAGCTACCCACCGCCCAGCCCGAGAATTAGTCGCAGCGGGGCACCTCCGTGGAGCTCGTAGGGCTCTCAGCGTTGCTGATTTTGGCATGGTCGAGGACCGAGCTGTCGCGCTCGACTCCCTCCGCCGGCTACATCCTCCGCCCCGCTACTCCCCATCTCGAATGTGACCTCCCTGATCAACCCCCTCCCCCCGCTCACGCAGCCCCCTCTCCGCTACCTCGACGACGCGGATAGCATGTACGTATGGACGGAGACCATGCTCCTCGTCATGCTAAAAGGACCGCGCTCGTCAGCTCCCCGCGTCGACGGTTGGCGTTGCGAGCATGTGCGCGACATGAACGTCCTTGTCTTGCGTATGTGCAAAAGAGCTATTCAGCGGGGGACCTACCCGACGCAGCTGCCGACTTTTTGGCAAGCGCCACCAGTTGGGCCCACATCAAAAGCAAGTGGGAGTCGAGAGGGATATCACCCCCTTGCGTGACAACCCCTTTAGGTCCACCCCCTTGCGGGAAGTAGCGTTCTATCGCGACTGGCTCATTGTCACGCCCTAACGCACGGGTAGCGGACGAGGTCGCTGCGCACTTGGGGCATGTCCAATGCTATGTTTTCACAAAATCCGGTAGCGAACGAGCGATACTACTTATACAACCAGTATTGGCCTTCAAGGGTTTCCAGAATGTAGCCTACTCAGCTTGGATATGGAGAATGCTTTCAACACTATCTCCCGCCGGAGATTCCTTGCCGAGTTGTACAAGTTTCATGCTCTTTACCCCATTATCCCGCTGGTCGAGATGATGTATTCACTAGACTCTATCGTGTACTATTTTGACCCGACTGAATACTAGACGGCACTATTCAGGAGCGTACCGGAGTACGGCAAGGTGGTCCTCTTGGTCCGCTTTTATGCAACTTGGCGATCAATACCCTTCTCCGGAACATTGGAGAACATTGCCGCGATTCCAATGTTCCGGAGAAATACATTCTCTGAAGATGGGAACTATATGATCAAGACTGCGTTCGTCTTGTCCATGCCTCGTGTCGCTACGGAGGAACAAGAGAAAGCATGTGCGCGGGTACAACCCGAAACGTCCTCGTGTAAAGCACCTTTTGATACTTTCCCTACCCTTGTTGATGAGATTCTGGAGACAACCCCCATCGTTACGAGTACTCGTACCCTCGGCTCCAAAACTGTCACTTGGAGCTTCGTTTCTACTCGATCCTTGATGATCTTTTGATGGCTACACTAGTAAGGTGTGGGTGGTTCGCAAAGGCGATTTGCCGATTATTTTGATTTCGAAGTGTGGTTGGTAGCGACTTGCGTGTGTCGCTTGCAGGCTATCATTCGTGAATGTTGTCGTCACACGATCCGTCTTGCTCGTATTGTCTCGTTTCCGGTTGGCTCGAGCCGATGTCACTTCGTCTTTTGATACCCGGTTCACTACCGCGTTTTTTGGTATCAGTGTGCACCTTGGGTGGTCCGGGAAAAATGCTTGGGGAGACATATAGCACAAGTGTACTCTCGCGCATATACGTCGTCACACAACCGACGTTTTGAGACCGTGTTACGGCAATTTGCGCTGTTTTGAATCAGGAAGCGCAGCCTATTGGGTTTCTATCACGTTTTATATTTCACATGTGCTCCTACGGCAATTTGACTCATGGTTGGTGAAGGATCCCTAGCCAGTGTACTTACACATTCAAATGGCGGTTTTTCTGAGCTGCGTTGATCCGCATATGCACGTCACGCCCGGTGCTTTCAAGTTGTATTTGGTGGCCTTTTTCTGGATTTCCGGCGCGATCCCGCGACCTTTTCCGCCGTACCTTCAATGGAGTATGTGCAGCTGCCCAAGTATAGACGATAAGGCTAGGGATCGATAATATCATCCGGACAATATCGACGCATATCGTGGGGTTTTCGGAGACCCCGAATGCGAAATTTACCCGAAAACGTAACGAAATGCGCTTGTAAAATATCGACGATACCATCGATCCCTAGCCTTAATAGACGATACTTTGATGTGTGGAAGAAGCGGGTCCGTGCCTTCGGGTTGTGCAGAGTTGGGCTCCGGCTATGCTCAAGGACGACACCGTCGCCCCGCAGCAACAGCTCGACATGAATTCTACAAATGATTTTGTCGCTTCCCGAGGTCGACCTTTTAGTCATCAAGAACTTAAGCGAGGCTTACAAGACCTGTAGATTTCGGACGTGGTCGACTTTGGTTGATTACTATGAGGACGGCGGCAGCTATGAGCTATCGTCTTGCCGAGCTGTTACAATATATGGAGAAGCTACAAGAGAACGGTGAGAGCAGCCTTCAATACCTGAACCGGCTTGTTCGATGGTAGCGTCATCGTGCCCGCGTAGGGGAGGACGTCCATGACAAGCGATTCAGTATGTACTTGGTCAATAAGGGCTTGAGGAAAGAGTATCACTCAATCACCGACATATGGGACGTGCACAATCTCAACGTGGACGCCGTCAAGAGAGATTTCCGTCAGAAAAGTATGCGCATCGAGAGTCGCGCTCAGTCGCACGAGGCAGTTCTGAATACTGCCACTTTCCGTGCCTAGCAACTTGAAGCCGCCACTGCATCCTTGAAGCTCCATGTCTCCGAGCTCCAAGATCAGCCCAAGTATTTTTACGGCGATAGAGGTGGACGTGATGGTGCTCTGGGGGCCAATGCTAGACCACTCCGCGTCATTTGTTTCAGCTGCGTTAAGAAAGCGGGCCATCGCAGGACGGAGTGTCATGCGAAGAGCGCCGGTGGTAATTCTGCAGCGGCGTAGTCTCCCGTGGCCTTCCCAGCAGTGGTAGATTTAACGGCTACCCATGCAACATCATTATCTGAGGCCATATGCGCATGAGAGTCGGTGACACTCATGCGTGGATGTGGTTGGCTGACAGCGGAGCAAGTCATTACATGTTCAGCAAGCGCGACGACTTACCGGGCGCTACCTAATCGGTTATGGGTGAAGTGCACCAGTGCTTTCGCTGTCGGAGCGGGCTCCGTTCGTATCGCTCTGAAGGCTGCGGATGGCACTTACATTCCCACCATGTCGCGCGATGTGCTTCACGTACTTGAAATGTCTCGTCGTGCGACTTTGTCCTACCACGGGTTGTTCAACCTCAATCAAGCACGGCAACAAGGCAAAATGGCCACTGCGTGGTATTGGAGGATCTAGTGGACTATCTTCGTCTTCATGCCGCGCGTGGTGATGGTGTGCGGACTTCCATGCAACGTGCGTATCGCTTGTTGTAGCTACCAGCGCGATTTGCTATCCCGTAGTATTCTACGGCCTAAGCGACAACATTGTCAGTGGGGAAGAGGCTGTGGCATTCTCGCCTCGGCCACCTTTGGGAGTCTCAGCTGAATAAAGATGATCACAGCTAATATGAAGGACTTGGACCACACGTCAAGTCAGCAACACGGATTTTTTAAGACATGTTATGTGTGCTAGTCTTCGGTGCACAGCATTTCTCGTGAGCTGACTGACTGAGATGCTGAAATATTCAAGGTGGTAGGTGTGTACTTTTTCAATGAGCGTTTCATGTTTGGGGCAGCGACGATACATCTCTGTTGTATTTGACTTCGGGAATGAAAATTATTATTTCAAATTTTGTGGTGACGCGGGGATGAAAATCCTCCGCGAGGAGAACATGCGATACAGCGCAAAGTGCACAAAATATTGTTCGACGTAATTCTTATATGTACGACAACGGCGTCCGACAAGCCGCGGACGCGAGATCCAAAAATGTCTCCACCCCGCACTTTTCAAAAACATTGGCCCGCCTATCCTCAACGCCGGTGACGGCCGTGCCACAAAGGGAAACGACCGATTGCTCCACCGCGGACGTAGGCGGCTGCGACCGCGGACTATGTAAGGCTTATTTTGCCCCAACCGCTTAGGCGTGAGTCGAAAGATGTCGGTTGCCGGCATGGAGCTAGCACGGATACAACATGGCTACAAAAGGAGCGAAACATGCATGGGACAAACGACCAAAGTACAAAAATACTGATGTTCGACGCCATTTTTACATGTACGACAACGGCGTCAAACATGTTGCTGACGCGAGATCCAAAAACATCTTTGCACGTGATGGGAAAATGGTTAGCGGAGAGACATTTTTGGATCTCTAGCGGACGCACTATAGTTCTCTCTCCATGAGAGGACCAAAGGGGCCTAGATGGGTTATGCGGGCGGTCGATGGGTCGCGTTGGGCCGGTGGTTGGTCGTAGTGGGGTGGGAGTTCTGCGGCTACGCTTCACGACGGTTAGACTCGAACTTTTTTGTTGAAGCGTTATACTTCGACCGCTCGACTCAACGTCGTCCAGGGACACCGTCACACCAAGCAACCCCCTAGGGCTTAACTGGCAGCCATGTAGGAGGGCTTCATGGGGATTATTTGGCCTTGGCACGGTTTCCTCTAAGGAGGCCGCAAAGCGCTGAAAACCCTCCACTGACCCAAAATACTTGATAACCCCGCCAAAAACCCCGATCCCTCGCTATCTACGTTTCTTGTACGATAGATACAAGAAATGAGAAAGTTTATTGTACGCCTAGCAGCGTCTGACTTCGGAGAAACTTCTTTATGGACTTTGGATCTCGCCACACGAGCACGTACGCCGTTATGGGTTCATGCTTCATACCCTCTCGGCCTCTTAATCATAATCGGAGCACTGACGGGGAGGAGCAACAACCCTCTCGCGGTGCATACTAGCGCATTGGCGGGATGCGTGGTAGCGATAGTTACATGATGGTGAGGGAATTATTAGAAGCGAGCGGCAGCAAGTAAGCTCCCGCGTGTGAATGGTATATATAAATATAATGCGCACATCAAGATTAAGGAAGCGTGTACGAGCATCAGTATGTAGGAAGCGTGTAAGGGCACTGATGTCCTATAATAGCCCCTCTAGATTATTAACCGTACACTTACACACGCTAGTGGTCTACATGTTTGTTCACTTGCAAGTTGATATATGGTTTGTAGTTTGACACCGCTTGTGTGAAGGTCTTCGTTGTGCGGGAGACTGCCGCTGACGCTCTTATGAGCTCCGTGGAGCTGGTCGCTCCTATTGATGGGGCCACCGCCGTGTGGTTGGCTGATGTTGTGTGTAAGCCACGTATGTGTGGCCGCTACTATGTGTGCGGGAGACGTTTGTGCGGCCGCTGTTGTGTGTTTGAGCGACGTATATGCTAATGAGCGGCGTCGGACTTGTGGCCGCTTCGATGAAGTCGGGGTTGTATTCCCCGTGGGCGGCGGCGGCGGCGTTTTTGTTTCCGGCCATGGTATCGGTAGTGAATCGGGCGAGCGGGCCACCTCCGCGTGTTCGAGTTAGCGAGTGCTTCTCCGCTTGTGAGTGTATTTTCGGTGGTCGCTATTGCTTAGATGACAGAGGTGGCCGCATGCGAGCGACGGTGGACGGGTGGTCGCTCGGACGGTGTTGGGGTTGTTGTTGTCCCATAATGGCGGTGCCGACGACGAACTGCCGGCCATGGTGTTTGCAGTACTTAAGCATGTGTTGACCGCGGGGGCTCTAGGCACTTGTCGTGTGCGTAGCGGATGGAGGTGTATGGGTGACCGAAGGGGCACGAGGGCCCATAACCTAATATCGGGGCACGGTCGAGGAAGGGGCGGCAGCCCCCTCGCGGTGCCTACTAACGCGTGCGCACGATGCATGGTAGCGATAGATGCATGATGATCATGGATCTATGAGAAGTAAGCGGCAGCAAGCAAGCCGCCGCGTGCATATCTATCTAGTGCGCACAACAATGCGTAGGAATGTGTACGGGCACTGATATCTTATAATACTAGTATCACCTAATATTATCTGCCGCAAGTATCTTGCTAATGTTAACCCACCAAAACAAGAGTTATTGCCCGATTCCATGCTAAGCGGGGCGCCGGGGCGAGTCGGGCTTAGAACCTCCTTCGGTAATTCTTCGTCATGCTACACTTGATTTCTATCTTCGTGATGTTGTGCATGAGCCACGTGCTATTAATCATGTTGCCTGCTTTTCTGCTCAACGGGCTTTAGCCCGTTCGTAAACTGTTTTTATTCCTCCTTCAGTTGCTGCTGGCTTGTACTGCTTTCTATTTTTTATTGTCACAAGCAATAAATTTGATTTGTTTTACGGGGTTTCCACCGTTTTTGTAAGGAACTCTTGAAAATATAGTCGTCTATTATTATAACGGATAGGATTACGCCGGGCGCGCGCCGAGGAAGCCACGACAGGCGACGGTCGACGAATCATAATGTGCGCAATCGCGTCGACTCGCCTCCCACACTATCGTCGACTCGCCTCCCACACTACATATCCGTCCGCCACCGACTGCAGTGCACCCCACATTCGCCTCCAGTCGCTACAGATTGTCGTGTGTGGGTTATTCAGCCCTGTTGTAGGGCCGCACAGAGCGCACAGCTTGGATAAGGGCAGCGTGAGTGAGTCTCTTAATTTGTAAGCAAGCAACTCAACGTTGTTATGGTTGTTTCGCTTCTTTCTGCGACGGCCGCTCGACTCGCCAGCGCGAGCAGCTCCACCTCGCTCGTCTCCAGCGTACGTGCACGCTCAAACGGCGGCACGCTATGGCGTACCATCTATCAGCACTCCGCCACCGGTAGGGCACAACTGCAACAGCGGGCCGCGTTCCACCGCAGCGTGATGCCCGTGTTGATGGGACGCCGGGCTGCGAAGATCGCCGCTCGGAAGGTGCGCGCCGCCGTTAAAACCCTAAACCCTATTATAAACCCTTCGTAAACCCTACCCCCAACACTGCGCCACCACCGCTCACACTGTTTCATCGTATGAGTGGAATCTTCACGTCAGACGTATCATCTCCAGTATGTGCGCAGCGCAGCTCGCGCATTGCCAGGGCAACTCTGATCCGGAAGGGGTGTTGTGTGGGGTCTAAAACCCTAAATTCCCAAAACCCTAAATTCAACAGGGAAAGTCGGACGCAAAGAAGGCCAAACTATATGGGCGCTTTGGGAAGCAGATCCAACAAGCGTGCGCCCCCTCCCCTTCCCATCCTCCTCTCCCATAAACCACACCTGCGTGGCTCCCTTCTTCCTCTGCTCTGCCCTGCGCTGTGCCGTTGATAAGTTACATGGCATGATAGCATTCAGAGTGACGTACCTTGACCTGGCTTGGGCCACCACACATGTGGCATGCCATGTCCTGTCACGTCGTGGTGATGAGAAAGAGTGGTTTTAGAGTGCTCTCAGGCGGTAGAATGAGAGCAGATCAGACCACAGAACATCTCATCTCACCTTACGACCCTTAATCGCGTAAAACCACACCACATGACATCACCTCTCGGCTGAAAGCTTCCTGACCACTCCCATCACATCACACCAGATAGTACCACACCACACCACACCACACCATACCACACCACACCACACCACACCACACCACATCACACCACACCACATCACATCACACCACATCACACCACATCACACCACACCACATCACATCACATCATATCATACCCCATCACATCAGACCATACCACATCACATCATTATCACACCACACCACACCACACCACATCACATCACACCACATCACACCACACCACACCACACCACATCACATCACATCACATCACATCACATCATATCATACCCCATCACATCAGACCACACCACATCACATCATTATCACATCACACCACACCACACCACACCACACCACATTACATCACATGACATGACATCACATCACATCACATCACATCACATCACCTTACACCATACCACACCACACCACACCACACCACACCACACCACACCACACCACACCACACCACACCACACCACACCACACCACACCACATTACATCACACCACACCACATAACACCACATCACATCACATCACATCACATCACATCACACCACACCACACCACATCACATCACATCACATCACATCACATCACATCACATCACATCAGACCACACCACATCACATCACATCATTATCACACCACACCACACCACACCACACCACACCACACCACACCACACCACACCACATTACATCACACCACACCACATAACACCACATCACATCACATCACATCACATCACACCACACCACACCACACCACATTACATCACACCACACCACACCACACCACACCACACCACACCACACCACACCACACCACACTACACCACACCACATCACATCATATCACATCTCACCAGATAACATCACACCACACTACATCGCATCACATCACATCTGACCAAATCACATTACATCACACCCCATCAAATCACATCACAATACATCATATCTTATCACATCGCATCTCACCAGGTAACACCACACCACACCACACCACATCACACCATACCGCACCACTGCACACCACATAACACCACACCACACCACAACACATCAGACTACACCACAAAACACCACATAACATAACATCACATCTAACCAAATCACATCACATCACAATGCATAACATCACATCACAGCACATCGCATCACATCTAACCAAATCACATCACATCAAACCAAATCACATTACATCACACCACACCACACCACAACACACCACACCACACCACGCCACACCACACCACACCACACCACATTACATCACATCACATCCTTCACATCTAACCAAATCACATCAGACCACACCACACCACACCACACCACACCACACCACACCACATCACATCACATCACATCACATCACATCACATCACATCAGATTACATTACATCACATCATTATATCACATCGCGTTGCATCACATCTCACCACACCATCCCAAATAATACCACACCACTCCAGACCACACCACATCATACCACACCACAACACCATACAACGCATCAGAATTCACCACAACGCAACATAACACAATACATCAGACTACACCACACCACACCACACCACATTACATCTCATAACATAGCATCACATCACATCACATCGCATCACATCACATCACATCACATCACACCACACCACACCACACCGCATCACACCACATCACAGTACATTACACCTCAACATATGGCTCCTCTCTGCCTCTGCTCTGCTCTGTGCTTTGCCTGAAAGTATTCCGAGTGACGTGTCTTTGCCTGTCTTGACACGCCACATATGTGCCATGCCATGTCGTGTCACCTCATGGGAATGAAAAAGGAAAGGGTGGGAGTGTTCCGCGGTGGCATGGGAGGGTGCAACGCGATAGTCTGTCAGATGATGTCACAGCACATCACATCACACAACCCTTGATCACATGAAACCAAACCGCATCAAATCACCACACAGATGAAATCTTCCTGATCTCTCAAATCACACATCATCACATCTCACCACAGCACATCCCACCACACGACCCTGAATCACATAACACCACTCAACTTTATTGAAATTATCGCTCAGCTGACCACCTCAAATTACATCTCACTAGATAACAGCACATCAGAGTACACAGCAATACACCACATGACATCACACCATACCACACCACACCACCCCACACCACACCACATCAGACAAAATCACATCACGTCACACCAAATCACATCACATCACATCACATCTCACCACATAGCACCCCATTGCATTGCATCATGTCATCGCTTAATTGATAAAACCCACCAAATCAACTCAGATGTGATCATTCATTCACGCCACAGCATCCCATTCAACACGTCACCCCGCGTGACTCTCCATGAAATTCACATCACATGTCATACCACGGCACATTTCGTCGCGCTACATCACATCACGGAAAACACATCATAGCACATCATAGAACACCACATCACTCCGCATCATACCTTATGGCAAAATTGAATTCATCCACACTTCATTTGCATCATCATCATCACCACATGCCACATCACATTCCAGCGTACACATTGCATCTATTCATGCTGTTTTTCCACAGCATGTCACAACACAGCGCATCTCTTGACATCAGATGACATTAAAAAACACCATAGAACAGCACATCAAGGTACATCGTGTCATCTCATCACATCACATCACATCAAAACATATCACCTCATTATTTTCAACCCTTCACGCTGCATCACTTCGCATCACACCACATTGCATTATTACATGATACCATGCTGCACGACACCTCATCATCATAACCGTATCATATCACGTCACAATGGGATGCATGGCAGCACATATGCATTGCATATATTCATGCTATCTCACTACATCAAGACACAGCACACCTCATGACACAACATGAGACTAACGTACAAAACAGCACATTAAGTTACATCGTTTCATCGCATCGCACCACATCACATCGAAGCGCATGCCGTCACACTGCACCACATCGCATCCCCAGGAACATGCATTGTATTACTTAGCAATAGCGCACTGCAATGCACCAGCACAACACGTCTTGTCACAGCACCCCATAGCACAACACACTACATCGTGTTGCACCACGCCGAACTACACAGAAAGACACGTCATTCAACTACATAATCACACCACACACCATGTCGTGGACCGCACCATAGCACATATCACTCCATCATATGATCACACCGCAACACACCGTATTACATTACCTCAGACCATCACATCGTATTCCATCACGCCGCACCACAACGTACCACATTACTTCACACCGCACTAAACAGTACCACACATCGACCCATCACATCACACCATCACATGACATCACATCGCGCCACGTTTCAGACCTCGTTGCCTTACATAATCACACCACACACTATCCCAACGACCGCACCCCGCCGAAATGCATAACATCACACATCGTCCCATCACACACAGCATCGCGTCACACCGCAGTACACCGTATTACACAACCTCATCACATCATATCATATCACATCACGCCGCCTCATGCGCGACTGCATAACACCACATACAGAAATATGACGTTACACCCCGCCACATCACATTTCTGCGCTTGGAGTCCTTCCATATGAGTGCAAATGGAAAAAAAGACATTACGTGACGTTCCTGGACGGAAGCTTACCTTATGTCCTGTTTGTCTGCAATGTTCGCACCAGTGTCCGGGCGGCGGGGCCAGGCACGGATAACCTTCGACTACAAGAGATCCTAAAGCAGGCCAAGCTTGTGAGCGTTCCCAACGTGAGTCCTCCTCTCTTCCTCCGCCGTGGACTTTCCTGTTTGCGACACCCTCACAACTCACATCCATGTTGCCTGAGAAGCAACGAAGTGCCGTAAAGTGGTGAGTTGTTTTGTATTCTCCGCACAGGACATCATCGAGCGTAACATCAAGAAGGCCGCAGACAGCAAAAATGCCAACGAGTTTCAAGAATGCGTTTACGAGGCGTATGGCATCGGAGGCACAGCGTTTTTGATCGAGTGTCTGACTGACAACGTGAACCGCACCGTCACGGACGTCAAAACGGCGGTGACGAAGGGCGGCGGGAAGGTCGTCTGCCCGACACATCCCTTTGTCTCGCCCTTCCTTCTGTTGCATTTTACCTGATGCCCAATGCGACGACGAAGAGAGTGTTCTAACTCCTCCCCCTTTTTTCTCCATCTTCGTACTATTCCATCAGTGGGCGGATGCGGGGAGCGTGCTGTTCAACTTCCAGCGGCAAGGGGTGGTGCGTATTGGAAAGGGCGTCAGCGAGGACGAGGTGAGCGGTGGTTTCGTAAGGGAATTTTAAAAAGTGCTGGCATGGGAAAGGGCGGGGAACCATCCTGTCGCGCGCGCGAGTGTTTGTGAAGCTATGTGTGTTTGTGTATGCGCACGAGAGAGAGAGAGAGAGAGAGAGAGAGAGAGAGAGAGAGAGAGAGAGAGAGAGAGAGAGAGAGAGAGAGAGAGAGAGAGAGAGAGAGTGTATGTGTGTGTGTGTGTGTGTGTTTGTATGCGCGCGCGTGCGCTCGCTCGCGATATTATGCATTTGCTACTTGTATTTCTTAGTGTGGACTGTTTTGTCACCATCCCTGTCTAGTCTTGTGACTGTGTGCGTATGTGTGTGTGTGTGTGTGTGTGTCTTTTAGTCTGAGTGGTTTAGTAGAGGAATGGTGTTTTTTGTTTTTTTTGAACGTTTAACCTATTTGTGTCTGTCCCTGTGCGTGCTTGTGAGTCATTTAAGGCGTTGCTCTGTGAGTACAGCACCGGGCACTGATAGTTTTTATTCCCTTGTGTGCATCATTTGTCAATGTGCGTGCGTGTTGATGTGTATTCGTGTGAATGAAGGATATCTAGACAGCTTCATGCATCCACGCTGTGTTTGTCTGCCCTTTTCTCTTTGGAGAAGGGCGCTGAGCCGCAAGCCTGTATTTGGTCTTATTCTCGCTGTGACGCCGCCGCGACAGATCTTCGACCTCGCCATTGAGGCGGGCGCGGAGGATGTGCAGCCGGTGGAGGACGAACAGGGACTGCCCGACGGCTACAAGGTCAGCCCCACTCCTCCCTTCCCCACACATTCTTGACTGCGGACTCGCTTCGTTGCGCGTATGAGAGGCTTGCGGCGTTTATTGTTTTGTTGTAATATGTAGTATTGTTTATAAAATTATGCCGTTTATTAGTTACAAAGTAGTTTGTATGATACTAATGAGAACTGAGGTGACATCTTTCGCGAAGCCTGGAAGTATAAGTTGATGATGCTTCATTCACTCATATTTCTTGACCAGGAGGTCGCATTTTCCATGCCAAATCCACTCGAGGTGATGATACAGAACACACACCCACACACACACACATTCACACACCCGCACCCCCCCCCCACACACAACAAGCACACTCACTCATTCACACACACAAACACACACCCACAGAGATGCACACCCACAGAGATGCACACACACATGGACACACACACACACACACACACACACACACACACACTCACGCACACACGCAGGTGCGCGAGCACACGCACACATTATAGCGAATGGATGTACTAGGAATATTATATATTTTGAAATATACATATCGTTGGTAGTCATTCAGTCCTTCGCTCGCCTTTTCACAATTCCGCTAAGTTTTTACAATTATTTTGAATGTTAATATAACCTATGGGTTTAATTTCGTATCTTTTGGAATACTGTTGATATTTATGACCTGCGCAGCAGCCATCGACCTTGGTACCTCGGCTGCGAGCTGTTACCAGTTGGCGGTTTTCATTCCGTAGGGTAGACAGGAGATTAGGGCGTTTTGACGCGATACGGTCTGCGGAGTGCTTCACATCGCGCTTGTGATATGGACTGGCGCCCGGGTTGAGCACGGAATTCGAGGGAACCTAAATTTCGATCAAGAATTTTTTTTTGGCTCCAAAGAACAAAATAGCAAAAAAATTCACGGGAAATAAAGTAACGTACATTTTTATTGAAAAACTTGCCTAAATTATTAATTGTGAACATAATTAGTTGAATTTTGAACCGGAAAAATGATAACGCTGTTGTTGGTATGTCATTACTTATTGTCAGAATGCATTGTATTGCTGGGAGGTGTGGCGCGACAGGTTTGGTTGTGGAGTTGTGGTGCGGTGCTGATTGCGGCGGTTTGTCTTTGTGAAGGTCATCTCCACGCTGGAGCAGTTTGGGGAGGTGCGCGATGCGCTGACTGCGGCGGGGATGGACATCAACCAGGAGGACACGGGGCTGGTGTTCGCGCCCATGGCCCCCGTGGAGGTGCGGGCTTGACCTGCTGCTTAGTTGCAAACAAAAGCAACGAAATAATTACTGCATTAAATCCGCACTTATTACCCCCTTAGGTCAGAAAATTATAAATTTAAATTAATCCTCAAACACACAGACACACAGACACACACACACACCCAGTCTACTCACATTTCCTCCCCTCTCCATCCCACACGTAAATTAAAGGTCACAATGGTCAACAAAGACTGATTGAAAGTCAGGAATGCATTGAAATTCACTCTGTACCGAAATGTATGAAACACACGCACACACACACACACACACACACGCATCACACATATTCGAATACACACACACACACACACACACACAGTCTGCTCAAATCTCCCCTCCCCGCTCCCTCCGCCCCTATTCGCTACACGGCAGGTGGATGACCAGGCATTTGCCGAGAACGAGGCCCTGCTGGAGCGTTTGTTGGAGGTGGACGATGTGGATGTGGTATTTTCAAACTGCGAAGGCCTCGACGCGTAAAAGTTTCCCCCGATTGGGACGCGTAGTGTGGATCTGCGCGTGTGACAGTGTCATCATTTAATGCGATGTGAGATGGTCATTCAGTTACTATGCAGCGCCTGAGGTCGCCTCTTTCACGCTCCGAAGCAGGCGAATGTTTCGGTTGGTGTTGACGTCCATATCGCCGTACCCGATGCGCAGCTGCCCCTGCACTTCAACCAGCACCGCCGCCTCCTGCTGCCGCCGGGAAGGGGGGGTCAGTTGCCGCCTCGCAGCGCGGCACCACACTCGGCTGCAGAGGTTAAAAACAAATTTGCAAAATAATTTTAAATTGCTACTGCTTATTTCAAATACAATTAAAAATATGGTAATTCGTCAAAATAATATTATTCGAAAATATGCGAAATATAAAAGTTAAATATATTATTGCGTCTTTCGGAGTTATTTGGCTGAATGTGCGACAACGTGTTTGTGGAGTACCAGGCATTTTGTGTGTTATCATCTGAGAAGGCTTTGGGAGTTTTCGCATATCGCTTATAAATATGTATTGGATAGGATTATTTAAAGATATTATTGATTGGCTTGATGCGCCTGCGTTGCCT
>JAPMLY010000799.1:117500-159660 GCA_026401115.1 Tetraselmis chui
ATTACAGCGCCATTCTGCAAACAGAGGTGCCATCTATCGCACTGCGAATAGTGTTTATTTGTTGCGAAAACCTTAGTAAAGCCTCAACATATGCGAGGAGCCCTCCCCTCCCCTCTGCCCGCCCACCCCTTACAGTAACTACTTGGGACGGAAGGGCTCATGCCACCGACAGCCACGCCTTCACGCCCTCCTCCGTTGCCACATCCACCTGCGTCCCAACCCAAGCACAGCAGAACTCAGGGGTTTAAAACCCCCAAACCCTAACATGCACGAGGAAGGGGTGCACACGCAATGCTCCTGCGAGCCGATGTTCCTCCCATAAGGCTGATTAACGACTTCTAGCAGGATGGCATACTTTTATCGCGTCGGATAAATCGATGAACCGGTTTTAACATGAAATATGCAAAGTAGTAATCGTTTAGGCTTTTTGCATTATAACGGACGGGTATAACTTTCTACCCCCTGCGCATGCAACACTGTTCCCAATCAGATATTGTGACAGTCTCCATCATCCCTTATATGACCGTCTAGGGTTTTGAAAGTGATCAGCTCACCTGCAGCACCGGGCTCATCACCCTCATGGCCGCCACCACAGATTGCTCCGTCCGCCAGTTGACGCCGTGAAAGCCGCCCAGCACGGCGGAGCCGTACGGGCGCACGGCTGCCCGCCAGTAGCCGTTATCCCTGGAAGCAACAGCCATCGAGTGGGATAATTAAAGAGGGATAGAAAAAACGCGGTGAGTAATTTGCGCTGACCCGGCCAAATTTAAACTTGTTGACAAAAATGGCTGATCCGATGATTGGCTCCCTTACTTGTAATCCCGCACGGCGATGCCGTTCATTGAGGCCACCGGAGCCCAGGCCAGCATCTGCGCCCACAGGCAACGGCAAGTGGGGTGAATTAGTATCGAGTGGCCAATCCAGCGGCAGCTGTCCATCGGCTGCCCATTCTACGGGTCACCTGTCATCAAAGCAGGTTCCGATTGAACCCTAATTACATTAATTATATAACATCATTCACATCAACGCGCTGCAATACACACACACACACACACACACACACACACACACACACACACACACACACACACAAACACACACACTAAATACATACATTCGTTCATGTCCCATGGTAAGCAGCAGGATATCGGGTTTTTGTTGTGGTTGAGTCGGTGAAACGACAATCTAATTGAATGCTTCAAATACGTTGCAAGATGATGCACGTGAACACGAACCACAATGGACAGTTCTAAGTAAGGTGAATCTGGACCTTGCCCTCGCATCAATAGGGTCAGCAGAGTAATTCAAGTATAACACTGCCATCTGTCGAGCTGCTTCGACTCACCTGGGGTACTACTTCGTGGTGCAGCTCGGCGAGGTTCATCCTTGCGAGCAGGTTCCTGTGCAGCCACAACCGGGTGTCAGCCCCCCGAGCAGCAGCAGCTCGCCCGCCAGCGGGGCGAAGGGGAAGGGTGGGAAGGTCACACCAGTGGTCGTATCCGGTGGGCTGCGCCTCGTAGCCGCCCAGCTGGCGGAGGAGGTCGGTGGAGTAAAGCACGACGGGGCCGCCGAAAACGTTACGGAAGAGGCCCGTGGAGGCGGAGGGGCCGAGGTACACCTGATCACGGCAGAGGAGCAACCCGGCGAGTTGGTCAGCAGCACTTCGCCTTGTCGGTCTTAGAAGTGCATCAATTTCAGCACTGTACTATATACATTTTAACGGGCACGCAAATAGGGAAGCCAAATGATTTTCCGTCGAGAAAGCTCGAGTATCGGCCAAAAGGATGGAAGTGCTCACCACACAATTCATTCAGACGCCAATTTATATGTCACATACTTTTTAAATGCAGTGCCACTGACAATATACGTGAAGGCCACAGATGAGCTTGACTGCCTTTCCAATGATCATTTTAGGCAAAATCATGACAACACACGCACACACACACACACACACACACACACACACACACACACACACACACACACGCACACGCGCGCGCGCGCGCGCGCGCACAGAAAGACAAAATATAAAACAGAAGAACAGAAGAGTGATAGAGGGTACATGCATACACAAACTCACACACACACACACACACACACACACACACACACACACACACACACACACACTCAGACAGGCACGCGCAAGGTCAGACATGGATAGACATCCATTGGCAATCACTTGCGCTCCGTCGTCACTCTTACCGCACCAAAAAAGACATTTACACAGATGCGCGCGCGCACGCACAATCTTGCAACTTAACGTAGTACCTGTGGTAGGCATTTCAGGTTGTGTCCGCAGTGGAATACGGCAGGGTGCACGACACTGCGCCCTGGACAACTTAAATGAGGCAGTGCACAAAACAATGAAGCGGGGTCGAGGTAGTCGCTACAAAAGTTGCCGAGCTGAAGCATAATTTATTCTTCAACATCAAACAATTCATCATTAGGTTATGGCAGTCGATTCGGAATTAGGGCCCATGACATGCTATTGAAGCTCGCAGCCCTACATTGTGTTATAAGACTCTTAAAAGTAATGCACAAATCATAGGAATACGTACCCAAAACCCCCCTGTGGTCTTCACTGGTGGAGAAGGCGACGCTAAAATATCAACCAGAAACATAATTGCCGCAATGGTCCTTGCATGGCGAACATTGAGTCCCCCAGAATAGATTGCCATTCTGAGCTGCGGTGACCCAGCAACATATTTTGATGGAACAAGGCACGGGCCGTTGAAAAGCACTGCGATAGGTGCAGAGAAGGCAATGTAGCATATATTTAGTCAAAACAATGAATAAAACATTAATGTCATGAATACAGGAGAGGCACTTTCCCTGTGTTTCCACATTTATGCAGATATGGTGTGAAACATGGTGAAAGATAAATGTCCCTACTCCCCTGCCTCCAAGGTTCGCGACCGGGACGAATGGTCTTTTGAAGCAATGCAAACCATCAAAGAAACACATCAAACCGAGATGCATGAAATGCGCACCCACGATTTCCCCCGACATGGCATACATATAAGACAGACATTTTAACTCAAGCAAACCCAAAACGCCGTTCCGTGTGATGTCCCTGAGTCTCCGTCGCCGCGAGTCTCTGCCGCTACGAAACAATAATCAGCACGGGCCGAGTATGACAAGCGCGGCGGGCTCGGCGTTTGTAATAATCGTCACGATGCCGAAAAACATTATCGCTATTGATGAACTTTTGGTAATATGGCCCACGCAAATAGAGAATCCAAATCGAGTCGCGGGAAGATTATGCTTTTCGTCAATACTGGCACGAACGCGTCTTTGGCGGCAAGTACCGACAAAATCGTGGCGACTGGCAACCCTGTGAAAACCCGACCTGCGCTTCCACAATCTCGGTTTACGACTTCGGGGTTTATGCGATCATTTCCGCTCCGTAGCTGAAAAGGTGACCGGGCGCTGACGGACCTGAAACCACTGCTCCGTGCCGGGCGTCGCGGATAGCAACGCAGCGGACGCAGTTGCGTCAATATCTCCTTTGTGAAACTTGACAAAGGAAGAGACCGCCGCGGCGCCGGTCTGCCTGTACACCTGTCGCGTGTAACGTGACTGGTCGTCAGAACCCGCGTCTCGAGAACAATTAACCTTTTTTTCAAAATGCGGGGGCCTGGATCGAGGCCTCGCCTTCAGCAGAGTTTTTAGAGCAAAGGTCTCCAGGACGCAGCCGCCGTCGACGAATAAAACCAAATCTCCGGTCGCCAACGCCAGCGCTGCGTTTCGGCCCTCCGCCATGGACGCGCGCTGCGCGGGTCGAGGCCGCAGGATACTTCATCAGTTAGTGCTTTTTCTCATTTTCAGCATTCCATATGAAACAGGTGAACAATCTGAAAAAACTGCAACTATGACATTCGATGCTCAATATTGGGAAATAACAAATATGCATATTGTTTTTAAAAATGACCGGTTACTGCTTGGATGGGTTTCCCTCCCTGCTTGTCTCTTACCTGTACACAGTTTAAGGCCGGTTCTTAGATGAACTTAGCCATCATCCGCGAAAGATGAGATGTTAAGCTGTTTAGTTACTGCTTGGATGCAAAACTTCAGAACTACATTGTATACTACCAATCACGCAAGCAAGGCCAATACTCAACTAAGAGTGATCATACCCTGTAATCACGGATTCCCTGCAATGAATGTCTTGGAAAAGAAACAGAGTTTCCAGACTAAATGGAACGGCGCTGTATGCAACCGGTTACATACACATGATTATGTACATGTGAGCGGGCTACGTAAAGCGAAATGAAATCGATGCATAAGCAAAAAAGAATGTCAGTGAATATTCATTTTTCCGGCGACACACGTGGACAACGTAATACTGCCTGACGCTTGAAAAACTGCCCTGCCTTGACCAGTGGCGCGATTGATACGATGGGAGACCCGGTTACCGACCCCACGATTCGGCTGCGTACCGACAAGCACGTCAAACGTGCGCTCGGAACAACTTGGCCTTGATCTATTTACTGCTGGTCTATGATCAATGCGTGATGGCACGCCCGTCTGAAGCCACAACCTTCGCAGAATCACGACTGTGATTTTGCACAGCAACACAGTCAAATTAACGGCTAATATGAACGCCTCAATAATTGGCAACACGAAGGCTACTAGCCTCGATTTTGAGAGTATCTGAACAAAAAAATGTCAGACACAACAGGACGTCAAAAAAGCTTCGACATGACGCTGACGACTTCACGTAGGTGAAGCAAGATAATGAGATCCCTTCCTGAAAATGAAAACTCATATATATACAAATCACGTAATGAAGGCAACGCGACCCTTCGAATGGAGGGGGGGGACACCTGCGGCCCGTCGATCAGCTCGCCGCCCGCAGCCTCAAACTGAGCCGCCAGACGGGGGCCGAGGTTGTCCCTCGTCAGCGGCGTGGCGCCCACCGACACCAGTAACAGCTGCCCAACCCTCGGGCCGCCCCATTCATCAAACACCCGCTCCTGCGACAGCAGGCTGCCCAACGTTGCGCGTAGCGGCGCCCCGCCTTGCCGGTCAACGACCACCACCGTCACACGCGCGGAGGAGTTTCCGGAAGGCAGGCGACACGACGCGGTGGTATCGTCCGTCCAGCAGCCGGGAGCAATGTCGACCCCTTCTCCAGCTGGGCATCCAAAAGCGGAGCGGAAATGGACGACACAAATTATATCCAAATGAAACAATTAATGGTCCATAACGCCAATACAATAAAAAAACAGCGGTCGGGTGTATATTTTCAGAAACCAAAAAAAGGCTATTTCAGCGGTGATTCATGGCAACACAGGTGGTCGATTACTGATCAATTCATCGCCGCCCGTGCCATTTTACTACGGAATTATTGAGGCCCATTAAACATTAGACTTTCATGTTAGTGCGCTGCGTCTCATTGTAAATACGAGTCGACGCACTCGCGAATCGCTTTAATTAACGAACAGCTCGGTCTGTGGACATTCCGATTCACAGCTTGATGTCGCTGTAATATAACATTGTCAGAAAAAGCGAAAGCGGAAACAATAAGACAGGGAGGCCGAATTGTTATACCGCGCACTTCGTTGTCTGAAGAACGGTATTAACATCGAGTGAGTCGACAATGAAAAGAATGTGCGAATATCAGAGAAGGAAATAGCAGATAGTAAATTGTATGTATGTGCATCCCACAAAGCGGTTTATATACTGTGCGCCGGGGAATGGCACTGAGTATGTAGTATGAAGCGGCTCACCGTCGAGCTCCATCGCGCGCCCCGCCGCGTGCTTGCTCGCTTCGCCGACGTGGAAGTCGACCCAGGAGCGCTCCACTTCGTCCATGTCATAGTGTGGCGCCGGAACCAGCGCGCCCGCGGAAAACATTTCCGACAGTCGATCCGAGATAGCGGTCAGTTGCGGCGCAAACAACACCTGCGTGGAAAGCCGCGGAAACCCCACGCCGTTCAATCGAAAGCGAAGAGACAGAGTGGTTACGCGCGGCCAACGACGATATGAAACACTTCAGGGCAGAATAACCCCAAACATATTGTACGCAAATATTTTCAAAAATATTTGACATTTGGTAACGACATTGAGACACTTCACAACTTTCTTGAAACCTTAAAGCAACCGTTCCTGACACTGAGACCGTTAGTTTTCTGGCACATTAATTTAACGCAATGAAAAGGAGTCGCGCATGAGCAAGGGACGGACACAAAACTTGCGCTCCCCACATGACCCCATTTCTTACGCAAACATATGTCATCTGTGTGTATAGTAGGGGCTGCCCTCAATTCATTTGCAGGGCAAAGAGGAAGTTGTACGGGCCGGAGAGCAACAACCCTTCCTTTCGAGGATGCTTCGGTCAACACGTGCGTCTTGCAAACTTTACTACTACCATCACAACAGCAACAGCAGTGGCGAATGCTCAAAGTAGCATTGAATTCAGGCACGCAGTAATGCTATGATAATGTGCAATGTTGAGCTTCAGCTTAATATAGCAATCGAATTCGGGTTCAGAATTGAATGGACACAGAAGGAGCGAACAAATCAAGAGCCTGAGGTACAAGAATTATGAAGTTTAAAAGGCCGAACAAGTAGCAGTAAAGTCGCAAAATCGAAAAAATACGCAGTCAAATAAATAAGCTAGCAAAATAAGGGACGACAAATAAAACAAAAACAAACAAACAAACAAATAAACAAACAAACAAACAAACAAACAAACAAACAAACAAACAAACAAACAAACAAACAAACAAACAAACAAACAAACAAACAAACAAACAAACAAACAAACAAACAAACAAACAAACAAATAAACAAACAAACAAACAAACAAACAAACAAATAAGCAAGCAAGCAAACAAACAATGACGGCAAAAGGGAGCGATACCTTGGCACGAAAGTCTTCGCGGATGAGCTCCGGGATACCGCCCGCGGTGGAGGCGATGAAGGGCACCGCGGCGCCCATGAGCTCCAGGATGGCGAGCGGACTGTTCTCCACCAGCGATGGCAGCACGCCCATGCGGCCCGGCCCCTTGAGGTACGTCAGCGCCGCCGCGGAGTCCTTATCCGTGTGGATGCGCACCACCACGGCGGGGCCCCACCCGGCGGCGCGCTGCTCGATGTATGCGCGGGAGGGGACGCCGAGGATGGTGTTGCGGTCTGAGCCGAGGAAGGAAACACCAAAAGTGGACGGCAGCCCTGCCTGCTTCGCCAGCCACACACGACAGGGGTCGTTATCTCACCCAAAGTCGGACCCCACATTCAACGCTGCACACACTGTGTCCGCAATTACATTTTCTACAAAAAACTGACACCCCAAACGAGAAACACGTACAGCTAAACTAGCATCAAGTGAGTTTACATCCTTTTATAATCAACAGCGAGTATAGCGATGTTCAGAATCCATAAGCATGTACTTAGAAAGAGAGCAGTGAAAGAGAGAGGAGGGAGATATAAGGAGCAAGAGAGCGTTAGTTGGGCCAAGAGGTTCTGGGGTTATGGGGTAAGCACAGCTATGAAAATGTTTACATGTTTCGCTGGTGGATAGCAACTTATGAGGAGTGTTGCTGACTGAGTGAGGAAACCCCCAAGACCCGGACTTTGGCGTCCACCCCTTTTAGACCCCATTACCAATGCAAGGGGCGGTGACCACCGCCGCAAGATGCAAAGTGAACATGCACTTCGTGTTAACACGGCGGTGTTGTTCCTGAAAGGAGGTATATAGTATACACTTTACACCCTACAAACCCTAAACTGTGCGAAAAAGATTGTTCCCATGCGGTTGTTCATAGCAAGGGGCAAGGGAGTCTGTCGCAGAGTTTGGAGTGTGGCAATAGCTGCGTGTCGGGAGCTAAGGATGACATGGGTGAATCATACTGAGCTCAATCATGGGAAAATGAACACCGGTCATCTAACACATAAGCGAACTGAGGCTCCAACAGCGAAGAAAACTGACAGGAGGGCCACAGTTGGCTCAAGAATGCGCGGTGCGGCTGCAAGTGGGCACGTGGAGTGGGTGGGCACACCTTCGCGGGCTCGGTCGCATTGAGAGCCAGCAACGCATCGATAGCGTCCAAAAATAAAACAATCCCCTTTCGAACCTCCAAGCGCCCGAAGAAACAGAGCTCCGTCACCTGGCAGCCACCACCACCACCTTCCTTCCTCAGCACATCACTGTGTCTAGATGCCCCTCCATTGTAGTCCTGTCTCCTCAAACTTGATTTTTAAAACACACCCGTGCAGCGTATTTTCTTAGGCAGGCGCACCTGACTCCGTTCCCACAGCCCACGCGGAGCGCCCCCACTCTCCGCATTCACCTTTGCAAGCACGCGCTTCGCCTGGCAACGAAGCAACAGCGGGGAACATATTACTAACAATCGAAAGTGTTTCATGGCTGATGATATTGTCATAGTCTGCGCATGTGTGTGTAGGGGCAAGCCTCACCTCGTGGGGGAGGATATAGGGCTGCGTCCGGATGGCGCCCACTGTCTCCGGGACACGCCATGTCTGATTGGTGACCCAATTGATGAGGTAATGGCTGGGGCTGATCAGCATCTGCAGTGGGAATAGCAGAGCAGTGACATTGCCTCAGGATGGTGATATGGACAGGTTCCAGCGCCCCGCACCCTCCTCCTCTCTTCACGGCTCACACACACACACACACACACACACACACACACACACACACACACACACACACACACACACACACTCGAGCCCGCGCACACAGGGCCGTTTCCCACATTTCTAACATATGGCTGTGTTCACCTCAGCGGCGTGAATGGACTCGCGCTCCAAAAAGTCGGTCTCCACGTCCTCGACCGTGTCGATACCCTGTGCATTGCTGGTGCGCGCCCAGAACAGAGGGCCGTGGATCTGCAGAGGGAAGAGCCAAAGAGATCAGCGGGCTGCATCGCCAGGGGCTTACCATCCGTTCCCCCTTTCCCGCTCTTTCTTTCGACACACCCCCGCTTTCATCCCGTTTCTGCGTCTCTCCACGAGATCCCTCTCCTTAACACACACGCACACTCACGCGCGACTGCTGCTCACCATCAGACACATCGTTGTGTGCTTAAAGTCGAGCCCCAAGTGCTTGGCCAGCAGTGCGTAGTATCCATGCCCCTGCCAGTCGGGGAAGTGAACCACGTCGAACCGGTTTTGCCGCAGCCTAAAAGTGGGCACAGCAGCACGAGAGTGAGGCTACATCCTTCTCTCGTTTCAAGATACAGACACACACGCCCTCTATCGCTTTTCAATCCTTCATTGCTTTCTTCTTCATCTTTTCAAATCTCTCTCTGTGTGTGAATGTGTGTGTGTGTGTGTGTGTGTGTGTGTGCGCGCATATCCTCTGTCACTTTTCATTCTAGATTTTACAATCTTCATACATACCAATGTGTGTGTGTGTGTGTGTGTGTGTATCTCTGTGCATATGTGTGTGTGTGCACGCGTGTCCCTCTGTCTCTTTAAAATCCCCTTATTTTTTGTTTACATCTCTGTAAATCGTTGTGTGTGTGTGTGTGTGTGTGTGTGTACGCGCGCGCGCGTGTGTGTGTGTGTGTGTGTGTGTGTGCTTGTGTATATATACACTCTCTATCACTTTACTATTCTACTGTTTCCTATTTCGTATTTTCTGGTGGTGTGTGTGTGTGTGTGTGTGTGCGCGCGCGGGTGTGCGTGCGTGCGCGCGCGCGTGTTTGTGTGTGTGTGTGTGTGTGTACGCGAGCGCGCGCGCGTGTGTGTGTGTGTGTGTGTGTGTGTGTGTGTGTGTGTGTGTGTGTATGTGTGTGTGTGTGTGTGTACGCGCGCGCGTGTGTGTGTGTGTATGCTGGTGTACATATACACTCTCTATAACTTTACTACTCTACTGTTTCCTATTTCATATTTTCTGGTGGTGTGTGTGTGTGTGTGTGTGTGTGTGTATTTGTGTGTCTCAGTATGTGTATCAGTGTATGTATGAATTCGTGCGTGTGTGTGCGTGTGTGCTAGGTGGGGGGGGAGAGGAGCTGACCAGTCATACACCATAAACGCCGTCCCACTGTGGTACCCCGTCGACTGCGGGCGCCAAAAGGTAAGCGGCACCAGACGGATGCCCTTCTGCGCATAGTAGCTGACCCAGTGCTCGTAACCCAGCTGCGCGTGCTGCGAGCGCGCCCCTTGCGTGAACAGCAGTGTCACCTGGTGTCCCGCCCCCGCCAGCGTCTGCACTCGGCAGGACGCGCGCCACTCCACTTTTATTTTCATCGCTTAGTGGTAATAAATCAGATGTAAGGGGGACGGGAACCAGCCGTGGTGCCCAGTTCATGATGAGGAGGATACCCAGCGTGGCGCACCTCTGCAAGGGTGGAGTAAAAGGTGCCTATGCCGCCGTTCGGGACGATCCCCGCAAACTCGCTCGCCACAATGCAGACGCTCACAACGTTGACCTGCACATAAACATGCGACGCGGTCAACATGGGTCCGTGTCCCCGCGTATAAAGATAAATCCAGGATAATACGCTGGCCGCACTTTGATGGGCCCCTCCTCCATCGAGAGCGACGGCAGACGCGGGTACAGTTCGTATTGGAGCTCATGGGCGAGAGCGGCGCGGTGGGCGTTGTCGGCGAGCAGGAGCAGCAGCAGCGGGAGCAGCAGCCGGGGAGGGGCGCTGAGGACTGACCGGCGTATCATGGCCAGGGACCGCGCACCGACGCTGCGACTACTATCAAAAATCAACGTCGGGAGGATGGGTCAAGTTAATCTGCCTCTCTAGGACTAGCGCTGCCTACTCGCTCTGTTACGTGCTGCTGGCAATGGATGCTAGATCTAGCAAGCATGATGCTAGCTGATCTGCTGGCGGTTGTGGTTAATTATCCGAACCGCCACCGCCAGCGTCGCGGCGACAGCACTACCCTGTCGGGGTTCAAGTACACGTACTTGTACCTGTATATCTTAAGCCTGTATTCCAATTAGACATGCGGTACACGGCTCGCGAGCCGTGTATCTGCCCAAAAGGAACACGGCTTGGGCAAAAAGGAACACGGCTTGAAGCCCAAGCCGTGTTCCTTTTGGACCGAGCCGTGAACCGGGAGGAGGTACGCGGCTCGGGAAACTAGTACATTGTACAGTATATCTCGTTCCTCGCGTCCCGCGGGGCTCTTCCCCCTAAAGCTGGAAATAATCGCTACGTGGGATACTGCGTATCGCTAAGGCTAGGGATCGGCCATCGATGCATCGTTGATAGTATCATCATCATATGGTGATAGTGCCATCGATGTGATAGGTTGCAACATCGACATCGACACGATGGCAGTATTGCTAGTATCAATCCCATCAATTATCAAAGCAATTGGAAGATGTTGATTATTTAAGCCCGATGTATCGATATATCGTCCCAAATATCGATACATCGGCGATAATATCAGCTTAAATTGCCATCGATGTTAGTATTCCAAACTATCAACGATATCAACATCGACAATCCAAGATATCAATACCATCAACATCGACGTTTCAAAATATCATTACCATCAACATCGACAAAATTCACTTGATCCCTAGCCTTACGTATCGCTACGCAATATCCCACCACCCACAGCCCCGGCAAGCATCGCTAGCACAGTCCGCCCAATATGCCTCGGCGCAAACGTTCCGAATAGGGGGCCGCGCAAGCCGGAAGTTGGCACTGAAATGAGGCGGAGAAACAAGTTGCGCTTGAGGCGTCCCTCTCCGCCTCGGAGCTGGGGCCCACGAAGAAGGAGGCGCCCGATGGCGGACTGAAGGGGGTGGAGGTGCCTCTTTGCGAGCGTGCCGCAATTCTCTTCAAGCTGCTCGCGCTCGGCCGCATGAGGTACCTCTTCGCATGGGCCAAGGTAACACCCGAACAAAGCGTGGAGTTGCGGTGCCACCCTTCGCGCTCGGTGCGAATATGGGAGAGGTGGTTGGACATCAAGGCGGAAGTTACGGGCGTAATCTTTGAGGTACCCGCCCGCCTTGCCCACCTGCCCGACTTGTTACAACTTGACACGAGAACTTTTGTATATGACTCTGTCCCACCCGCTTTAGGTCGCTAGCGAGTATTTGGACGGTGAAGGTCATCCCCCCTCCGGGAAACAATGGACGGACATAATCGAAAAGATAAAGCGCGCCTATTAGCGCCGGAAGGAGCTTGACAGGCTCCGCGCTCACCATGCCGCCGCAAAAAAAGGGCCCGGAAGCAACGCGAGAAGGAGGCCGCCGAGGATGCTACCGCGCGACGGCAGCTGCGGCCAACAGCCGGCGTCTTAGACCCGAACGCGAAAAAGATGACAAAGAAACAGCGAAAGGCAGAGATCTCAACTGGTGTTGTCGCGGACGACAGCTGCTCGGAGGAGGAGGTGGGGTTAGACATAGACGCCGCCGTTGTGCCGCCGATGAAGGAATCATGGGAGCCAGTGGAGTTCAAGATCTTCGTGCAGTACGGGCCTCCACCTGGTGAAGCTTGTCGTCCTAAGCTGGCCTTCGTGGCGTCTGCGAGAGGAAATGCGGACGCGGTGGAGCTGCCGTCTGACGGGGAGGGTGTGGCCGCGAACCGCCCACCGAAGAGCCGGCTTAAGGCAAGAAAGAAGAAGCTGCAGTTCGACAAAGAACACAAGAAGTTGAAAAAGGACCATGTGACTCCAGAAGGTGAGATTGACTTGGTATCTCCTTATCTCACCCTTGCGTCAAAGGCTGTGAGGGGAGAGTTAAGGGGTACTAAGCATGACATGTTTTCCACGAATTATCAAAACTCTTTGACTCTAGCATTCACTATAGCAGCCCAAAACCATGCTCAACAGCATGCCATTGTTGCGGATGTTGAGGAGTATAGGTTGCACATGAAGGAACAGTTCTTAGCACACCGCGCACGACAGCCAAGTGCACCCGCGCCGCGATCTACAGACATTGGTGATCCTAGCACGTATTGGCATGCAGAGAGTGCAATAAATGATAAAGCTAGTGAAGCAGCAACTGCTGATGATGTCATTTCTAGCAGTGACAATGAGAGCGAGGAGGAGGGGGGTGGCAATGGCGAGGTGGAGGACTAGGTAGAAGCCAAAGTTAATGACGTGTAATCATCAATTACATTTGTTGCGAATGCCGTGTTGCTGCTGCCACTTAGTATATCCACAATTATGCAATGTTTCGAGAGCTGTGTAGCCAAAAAAGCATATTCGCACGGTCTAGCCATGCATGGTGCTCTACAAGCAGTTTCCATAAGGCTTCATAACCAGCTTTGACCCTTGGCTGCACGGTCGAGATGAGCGAGCATGTCGACGTGAAGTCGTCGTCTACATTACGACGAACTCGAGAACCATCATCCGACACAATGTTGCGGTAAAGCTGGATAGTGCACACCAAACAGCGGGGTATTAGAAATGTAATGATCCAATGACATACGTGTGCGTGACTGTGTGTCTGTGCATGTTGGTGCTTGTGTGTGACTGTGTGTCTGTGTTTGTTCGTGTGACTGTCTGTGCGTGCCTGTGTGTGCTTGTGTGTGTGTGTGTGTGTGTGTCTGTTCGTGTGACTGTCTGTGTGTGTCTGTGTGTGTATGTGTGTGTGTTCGTGTGACTGTCTGTGTGCGTCTGTGTGTGCCTCTGTGTGTGTGTGTGTGTCTGTTCGTGTGACTGTCTGTGTGTGTGTGTGTGTGAGTGTGTGTGTTTGTGTGTGTGTCTGTTCGTGTGACTGTCTGTGTATGTCTGTGTGTGCCTGTGTGTGTGTGTGTATGTCTGTGTATGTCCGTGTGTGTCTGTGTGTGCCTGTGTGTGAGTGTGTGTGTGTGTGTGTGTGTACGTGTGTGTTTGTGTGTGTGTGTGTGTGTGTGACTGTGTGTGTGTGTGTGTGTGTGTGTGTGTGTGTGTGTGTGTGTGTGTGTGTGTGCGTGTGTGACAGTGTGTCTGATTGTGCGTGACCGTGTGAGAGCCGCACTGTCGCAGAATAGGGGGGGCTTGCCTGCATGGTGCCTGCACCACGGGCTTCCTCCCTGGCTTGCCGTAATCTCTCAAGAATGTCGCACAAGTCAGTTTTGTCATTAGCTATCCAATGGTCATCTTCGCATCCTAAATCTGAGATGCCGTCCCAATCCATTAACATATTATGCAAGATACAACATGTTTTTAAAAGGGAATTGATTGAGCTCTCCTTGTTGAATAGTATGGGTGTCCTCAAAATCCGGAATCGCTTTTTCAAGATTCCGAACAAATCTTCCACATCCTTCCGGCATGACCCCATCCTGTATATATATGTCGATGCTTACATTAATACCAACGCCACTAGAGTACATATGCACAAGATGGGGTACATACAACGTGTAGCCTCACCTTTCACTCCACCGGATGGCCTCATCGGACCCGCTGTGCTTGTACCCAGCAATGGTTGCCCGCCAGGCCGCCACTTGTGGTAGCCACCGTCACAGCGAAGCCATGCACCTATATATGCAGAGGTATTACATGAAACACGGTTGCAATCACGCAAGATAACAAACAGAGCAAGCAAGCATAGGCCCATCTCACGGAGCAAAACATTTCGGGAGTGCGATACATGAACTTTATATAAAGAAAGCAATACGAGCCGAGGGAGGGCTTGGCGCCATAATTGGTAAAAAACCTCCCATTTCATGTAAAAAGAATGGCGCCATGAAGGGAAGGGGGGGCACCGCATAAACGTAAGGCATTTACATCTTCGGGGGAGGTAGCGAACTGACGTTCAAAACCATGAAAACCGTACAAAGCTACATACTACACGGTACATGTACACTCATCCCGATGATGACTAAATAACGAGTCCAATTGGCTACATTACCCGGCCTACGATCGGATACGGACGTCGATATCTTCATGGGGAAGCGTGACGTGTGACGAGATCGAAGGCGGGCTTCGCTAGACTATTTAAGTCTAGTGCAATGGAGGAGATCAATTAGCGCGGTGACAAGATATTTTACATTGTAACTTCGTTTCCTCAATCCCCGCGTAGCGACTCCTCTCATGTAGTTTGCTTATCTAACTACACGTACTTTTTACCGATTGAACGCTTCCCGTGGGATTATTCCATGCACAACAAGCCACCGAGAGGATGGTTGTGACATCATGCACGCCCCCTAACGCATGACTTTTGCGCAAAGGTTGAGACCACATGCTCATGGAGAAGGTACACCTTACGACACTCGGTATTTGAAATACGTGCCGCCGTTCATCGGCGATTGGGGGGTTATATAGTTGAAATAAATCCTCAGTAATCGACACAACCCCCCGCCTAAGATGACCATTGCTCGCATAACTTACCGATAACAGAGACTGCAAAGTCGTTTTCGCCATTTTCATTTCCTTTGAGGCGGGGGGCTACTAAAGGGCGGGACTTGCGGCTAGAGGACCGCCGTATTCGGTCGGGAGCTTCTCGGGATCAACTTGGGGATGTGGTAAGCTTATAGACTTCACGGCCCCACACCGTCATCTTGTTGTTGATGTAACGGTCAGAAGCGCTTGCGCGAACACAAGTGTTCCTTAAATAGGCGCTCGCCTCCCTCTCCCGGGCATTCTTGCACTTGAAGCTTGGCATTGCAGCCTCGATGCGGACCTGTGTACTTCCGCCTTATTTGGCACCCCTTCGGTTCGATCGGTCCATGACTACTATCCCTTCACTGTCGAGGATGGGGGCCGGTTGGCGTCCATGGCGGCTGATTTGGTCGCTTGGCCATTTTGGTGGCCGTTCGTCGCTTCCTTGGCATGGTTGCAGCGGACTCTCGTTCATTCCGTTCTGATAAATTGAAATTGAAATTGAAATTGTTTACAACAATACCAGTATAAACCGGCTGCTGTCTCTGGGCCCCCCCTTATGCTATGCCATACAGGACTTAGTAGACTGAGGTAGACCGTGAACCACTAATCCCAACCTCTCCAATGGCAGTAACGATACCGTCTAAAACATACTCATAAACAAGTATTGTCTGCATACAGGTATGAAATATAAAATGTCGCTAGTCTCCACGATACGCGGCCTGCTCCAGCCGCTGCGGGGTCGCTAATCAGCAGAGCTGTCCAGCTTGAGCTGGTCGAGGCGAACCTGCCTGACCTCGGCTCCTGTGCGACTCCGGTCGTGCCGGAGCTTGGGGGGAAAGGCAGGTAAAAAACCCCCCTCGCAAAGGTCGTCGTCGGTCCCGCCTCGATCCGTGCTCAACCCCGCCCGAGGTATTAGCCGCTCCTCTCGACGCAGCTCGCCACCTAGCCGAGTCTTCTCTCCTCCTTCGGGGGCTGAGAAGAGAAAAGAACTAGGCTGCATACGGTGTCCGGCTGGCTCTCCTGCCCCCGAGCCAGATTTTCTCATGTCCCCTGTCCTTTTCCCGTCTGTCTCCAACACCTATCTGATCGCGCTGTGGCCGTCCGTGCCCTCCCCTAGTGGTTTACGTTGTTAGGGGGCCGCCTTTACGAGCAGTGTGCCGTTACGATAACCCTAGGCACACTGCCTGAGGCAGCCTATCGATAACTGGGTACCGACTAGGGAAGGGGTAGGAAGAGCACAGGGATCGAGTCGCCGGTCCTCAAAAGATGGTGGGTACGGGAATTTTTCCAAAAACCCCCCGTACCGGGCTTTTCCGGCGGCGGGTGATCCTAAGGACCGCCGCCGCCAGACCGTGCCGCTCCTCCGGCTGCGACCAACCACCGTCCTGCGTAGCCTCAGGCCTCGCCCCCAGGGGAGATCTGAGGCGCTCGCAGGGCTGGCGACTGCTAGCGAGCGCCGTCCCTAGCGCTGCTTCCCAGCTGTCCGCCGCCAGCTCCAACACCTTCGTCCCTCCGCTGATCCGTCCGTACCCCTCTTCGCCAAAAAATATTTCGCAAACGCCGCCCCCGCCCCATCGTCGGAAGAGTATCTGCGAGTATTTAGTCGCGGAAAGACATATCGGACTGGCCGAGCGGGAGATCCCTGTGTTGGTGTACGGATATTATGTTTTTCCAAAACCCTCCGTACAGGGCTTTCCGACAGCTGCTGATCCCGCGGATCGCAGCTGCCGGTACCTCGTTTAGCCCCCTACCGTGCCAGGCCTGGCACGGCTATGGGGTTACCAGCGCCCACCGCGTGGAGGTAGAGGTAGGTGCCGACGGGCCTGCGAGCGCACCCCCCTCCGGGGCCGCCGCCGCTGCGCCGCCGGCGGGCGCCCGTTCTGATAGTTATGTCCGAATGCAAAATTTCGTTCGTCGATCTATTTATGTCCCCTTTCGACCATTTTTGGGAGATGTGCGGCGATAGTAATTCGTGCAACGTCTTTCTTCTCTTCTTCATGGTACTTCGGGTTCTTATTTTCGTGACGCTTTGCAAGAGGGCAATGTTGATGTGGTGGCATGCTTCTTGTTCCTCGTGCTTAGGCATGTGGGATTTTTCCCTCCTTATTTTCCTTACTTAAGGCGTTTTTTATTGGTGGTTTCCACTTCTTTTTGTTCAAGAATTTCGTTAAGATTTCATCTCGTTTTGCACTGTTCACATAACTTAGCGATAGTACGGGACATAAAAAACGTACCACCGAGATAAGTTGCGGGACCCCCGCCCGACAATTTAAGGGCCTTAAGTAGCAAAGAAGAGTTGTTCGGCAACTTAAGGTCCGTGTATTGTTCGGGGTTTTGATTTCACGAACTCCCCACATAATCTACCCGCACTATATGTATAAAAAGCGACCTCTAGCATCGGGGCGGCGCTCACAGCGAAGACTAGATCTAGCAACTACAACTGCCCCACCCCGGCACCCCCGCCACGCACACTTTTGAGGTGTAGCGATAGGTTTTATCAAGTATCGATGCGGGCTCGTAGATGAATGGGCGACTTGTAGCCTAGTCGCAAAGCGGTAAATTAGGAGCGAACCGAGGAGGAACCGATCGGGGATAAGCGGGGCAATAATAGTACATTGAAGCGAGCTGCGCCCTCGCCTCCCCCTCGACGGGGAACACGCGTCGTACCGGTTTTGCCCCGCCCTGAAAATGGGTGACGGGGAAAGGGATCGGGATGCGTGGGAGTATCGCGAAAACGGCACCATGGTACAAAGATGACGGAAATTCATGCGAACACTTCACGCGACAACTTTGCGATTACTTTTCATTACTTCTATCCTTTACGTTTTCCTTAGTTAGCGGCGTTTTTTGCATATGTTGGCATGCTCACGTCCCTTAATTACGCGAAGAGTGGTCTAAGCGCAACAATAGCAGAGATATTGAAAACTGAATAAGCGGAAATAAATCCGCATGTTTAAAATACAACAATAAACTATGTCGCTAGACTCTCACATTCTTGGTCAACTATCGCCGAGACGAGGCGTTGGATAGTCGAGGCAGGTCAACAATTGAGTCGCGGGTAGGCCACCCGGATCTTTCTTTCGCTTGACTATGGTCGCGCCTAAGAGGAGAGGGGAAGGGCTCGCAGAAAATCCCTCCTATCGCGGTCGGTTGTTGATCGTGCCGTTGTCTCGAGCAATTTGTCTAGAGTCGTCGGGGCTCCTCCTTCCCGGCGAAGCGATCCCGTGTCGAGGTTCCCCCTCATCCCGAAGGTAAGTGGGGCGGACTAAGGCACCCAAGCACGGAAACCTCGCGCTTCTGCCTCCGCGCCGTAGTGTCCCCGTCCCCCTCATATCCCCCGGCCAAAATTGAAAATTGAAAGTTGTTTACAACAATCACCGAGTCGACTGATGATGCATTCGTGCGCCCCTGTGAAAATGCCTCCTAGCTAGAGTACCGTTTTGATCGTATGATATGCGCTATAAAACCACTAATCCCAACCTCTCCAATATCAATAACGATACAATCAAATGCTAATAGACATTTATTGTACACCATTGTGAAAAAATTCATCGCTATTCTTCGCGATGCGGAGCCTCCTCCAATTGTTGCGAGGGTGATGACCGGCCAAGCTCATCAGCGGGCGCTCGTCACGACGGGCCTACCTGACCTTTGCTCATGTGCGACTCCGGTCGTGCCGGAGATGGGGGGAAAGGCAAGCGAAAAACCTCCTAGCACATGTCGTCGACGACCCCGTCTCGATCCGCGTGCTCCCCCGTCCGAGATATCACGTCTCCTCCCGTCGCAGCTCGCCTCCTAGCCCAGACTTCCATACCCCTCCGGGGGCTGGGGAGAAAGGAAATCCATAGTTGCATACGATATCATGCTGGCCTCCGCGTGAGATCCTCTCTTGTCCCATGTCCGTCTCTGTATGTTTCCGATACCCATATGATGTTACGAAATTTCCCCGTACCCTCCCCCAATGATTTTCTCTGTTAAGGGGCCGCCTTTATGAGCAGTGTGCCGTTGCGATAACCCTAGGCACCCTGCCTAAGGCAGCTTGTCGGGTTGGTCGAACTCGTTGATCGAGTCGCCACTTTACAAAAAAGATATTGAGTGCGGAAATATTTTTTCGAAAGCCCTTCGTACCGGGCTTTTCTGGCGGCTGTCGATCATGTGGACCTCCGCCGCTAGACCGTGTCGCCCCTTCGGCTGCGACCCTTCTCCGTTATGCGTAGCGTCGAGCTTCGCCCCCAAGGGAGACTCGAAACTCACCGGGTTTGGCGACTGCTATCGAGTGCCTTGCCTTGGCGCCGCTTCCCGGTTGTCCGCCGCCAGCTCCAACACCCACGTCCCAACGCTGATCCGTCCGTAGCCCCTTTCGCCAAAACAATTCGCAAACGCGGCCCCCACCCCCTTGTCGGGAGAGGATTTGCGGGTATTCAGTCGCGGAAAAACATATCGGACGGCCCGAGCGGGAGATCTCATTGCTGGTGTACTGATATTTTGATTTCCAAAACCTTCCATACATGGCGTCTCGACAGTTGCCGATCCCGCGGATCGCAGCTGCGAGTACCTCGTTTAGCCCCCGCCCCTCCGTGCCAAGCATGGTACGGCAACAAGGCTACAAGCTCCCACCTCGTGGAGGTAGAGGTAGGTGCCGACGGGCGTGCGAGCGCACCCCCCTCGGGGGCCGCAGCCGTTGCGCCGCCGGCGGGCGCTACCCGGCCTACTATGTCTAATATTCGGGTCCATTGGGGACCGCAGCCGCGTGCCTGTACCCCCCCCCCGCCACGCACGTCCAAGGGGCGGCCTCTTTTGTTGCACGTGCCTCCGTGCTCCCCGAGGGACGCACCCTCTATTTGTAGGCCCGCCATTCAATAGCAGTAGGAGTCGATAGGGGGTTGGGCAAGGTTACCGCGGCCATATCCGTCTTCAAGCCACGGGGTACGGACATGTGTCGAAAGCTGCCTCCGTACATGGCCTTTCGGCGGCGGCAGATCCCTAGGATCGTCTCTAGGGGAAACAAGTAAGGGTTATGGGGGAGTGGAGGGGTTGAAAGTACGGCCCGAGCATGAGATCTTGGCCCTATTACGTACATACATTGTTTGGGAAAGCTCTCCGTACGTGGCTTTCTTGACATCCGTTGATCGCTCGGATCGCAACTGCCGGTTCACCCCACCTAGCCCTCTACCATGCCATGCATGACGCATGTAGAGAGTTACCATCACCCACCACGAGGAGGTGGGGGTGAGTGCCGACGGGCCTAGCGTACCCCCCTCTGGGGCCCGTGCCGCTGCGCCGCCGGCGTATGCATGTACTCTATTCACATGCTAGTGTTTACTAATATGAGTGCACATGTACATTTACGCATACATGTCCCTAGTCCCTACCAATCGCTATCAGTCGCAAGTTTGAAGTGTCGCATGTTGCTGATTTGGACCGCGACTCTCGCCATTGAATCACCAACGCGAATACGCGAGCATTCTACTCGAGAGGGTAACTATGCCCCCGTTGTATTTAATGGTGGGAGACATAATGACCGTGTTGCTAGTGGAAATAAAGTTGAACTCCCCTGTTTTAGGGTTTAGGGAAGCCTTGGACCCTCATTTGCAACGAGTGGGAGTTGCGCGAAGTCGGTTAGCTCAAAACGCACCATTGCATTGGCCTCTTGTCTCACTATTGCGGGAGCACAAAAATCAAGAACAAGCGGAACACCTCAGCGATTGTGAGGTTGGGCTTGGTGCTGAGAGGCAACCCTTACCCGGGCGCTTCGAGAACACGACGATTGGCTTTATTATCGCGCCAAGTAAGGTTTGTGGCGCCATATGCTTCATTGCGGGAAAGCTGCATGTTAAAGTTGTATGTGACCGTCAACGCCCATTCCATCATCTTTTGTTTCAGCATCACCCCACCGGAGCTAGCACAACGCCGCACTAAGGCAGAAACGCGGCAATGACACGGCAACCCGTCCATGTGGCGGTCGGCTTTAACCCTATTGTGACATCGTACATTACTCGCAACAGAGGATGCGAAGCCGTCTTTTTCTAGAGGTGGCATAACATCCCATTTTTGCATCCCGACTGGATTTATCCTGTTGGGTAGGGTTGGAATCGTCGAGCCTTGCACTTGCTTTATGTTTCATGCATGTTGTTGAAGCATCTACAGCCGTGTACACAATCCCAGATTGTACTGGTACTACATATTGTATCGTATAGCGATATCATACAGTTACGGGCTTGCTCTGCCCGTACAGCACGCATTATGAATATCGACAGGCAGCTGTCAGTCTTAGCCAACCATCATAACTGCCAGCTACAACAGCACCATCTAGCACAGACAGTGGTCTGATAGCAGTGGGGCTGCGCCCCCACATGGAACACTATTTATAGTCACTCTCATGTGACTCTTGTAACCATTTTCTCTTTCTCACTTTCACCTTTCAGTCTCAGATACCCTTGCACCTTCTATAGGTTATGGGCCCTCACACGAAGTAACTTTGCTAACTCGTCGAAAACATCATCAGTGCACTTTTTAGCTTTGTTAGACTTCCAAATACAACACAGAACAGTGTGCTGATTGACATCAAGGGTAAACCACACAGGAAAGGTTCAGCACTTCTGAAACACACCTTCATAATCTTATCTTGCTCACCTTTCTTCATAACACAGATCTCGTATTGCTCTCTGCGACAAAATTCTAAAGTCAGTAGCAATAGTTCCTCAAAAGGCATTTTCTCAACGCCTCAACACATCCTCGTGCGCGATTTTCCCGTCGACAAACACCTTTCACTCGTTGCGCCTAGATCTTAAAGTCAACAGTGATACCTTTTGAAAATCTTTATCGACAATCGACGACAGATACCATCATCGACGTCGAAAATTTTCAATTCTTCTTTGTCCGGAAATACTACTAACCTCTAACCTCACTCCAAGCCTTATCAATGTCGTCCCCTTCCTCTCCTTAACATGCAGTCAAAAATGAGGAATTACTATCGGCCTTCATGGAACAAGTTACCATGTCAGCCCAGTCTTCTAAGAAAATCATTGATATCAACAAGACTCCCAAACTCCCGGAAAAACCTACATGGTCAGACATGATTGCTTGGGTGCACTCCTTCAAGGACTTCACACGCTCTCATAAATTCGATGCAGCTTTGTCTGGCAACGGCACACCTGCCAACCAGCGCGACCTATTCCATTGTCTTTCTGCAGCCGTGCGACAGTGCAAGGCAGCCCACACGGAGGTCGAGCTCGCCCTGCCTATCAACGTGCTGGATGATGACACTACTTCCGAGACCTTCCATGGGACCTTGGCATGGCGCAACATTATATCATGGATTAAACTGGAAGAAAATCGCGCTGCGTGTCTCGCCAGCACAGTTCTAATGTCTCGGCAACTTCCGTCGCAGCACATTATCGAGTTCATCAACAGCAAAGATGCAGCATGGCGTACCCTCATTCGCTTGAGCAGAGGTTGCAGTGACCAGGCTTTTGTCGACCACCATGTTATCCCACACATTGATGGCGCGGCTTATCCCAACCTCCGTATCTTTCTCAAACGTCATCGCCGTATGAATCCGGACGAACCGTGGGCAACTTTTCGTAACATCATTCTTGAAGACCCCGCTGCAGAGCGAGATGACCCAGTCGAAATCTGTCCTCCTGTCACGGCTTTTGTGGCTTCAGCTGCCCCACGCCAGGCCCAGCACCTTGATGATCCTCGTCCTGTGAGAAATCCCTGCGAGAGATGTGGCAGATCAAACCACAATCATTCACGGTGCTGGCAGCGCAGACACGTTGATGGACGACCCTTATCCGACCCACCCCCGATGACGCGACCTGGACCCCCGACTCGACCAACTGCGAGAAATGATTCTTGGTCCACGGATGGCACGCAGGGGAATAACATGCAGCGCCCGACACCTTCGGAACCTCGGGTCATGCTTTCGGCTGGACAACCAGTAGGCTATGTGGACTATGAGGACTTCTGCTTCGCTATGACCACGCCAGTATTGCGTGACATATCCTCTCCAAGCTTTGGGTACGATTTTCCACCCATGATATTCCATGAGCCACAGGTGCAACACCAGTCCCAAGACTTCACAGAGCCGGTGTACACGTACTTACCTTCAGCTCTTACAGCCTCCGGCAGCATGCCTGCACCAACGGACCCGCAGCCTCTCATTCGCGACTCCTTATGCGTGACCCCTGATACAACTGCGGACGTACAAACCAGTGTACCACATGCTCAGGTCGATGATACAGCTACCAGCGCTGCTCTGTGGGATTGGAGCATGGTTCCCTCCACCGTGACCACTAGCTCGGCATCCACGGCGAGCAGTCTCCCGGATCTCACCGAGGCTTATCACCCGGACGATTACACCACCGAGTCGCCGCGTAGCCCTTTCGATTGCTGGACCTTTGCGCTGTCAGCACCGGCACCGCGAGACACGATTTCTGTTACATTGCGCGACATCCCTGTCACACCACTGCCAAGACACATCGAACACTGGGTCAGTTTCTTCTCCGGCGGACTGGTACCACTACTGGCGGGTCATCTGCAAACAGGAGGAACGGTGGGCATTTTCTCCGGCACCTGTGATTCTCCTGATGCGCTCGCAATTCTGAATCAACGTCTTCTTGCTCTCCATGTCATCTACCCTCTGGGGCTACCGCGTTCTGCCATCTCTCGGTGGAGGGAGCGCTTACCTGGTTCAATATTGACCACCCCCTTCTCATCATGGACGGCCCTTCCACCAGTTACTTTTCTCGAGACTGGACAATGCTACCCTCTGGACAACTACGAGTATCTTCACTCCATCCTGAAACATATCAGGTTTTTGGCTGACACTCAGGTGAATTATCCTACCTACCTTATTGAGGGCGGCAACGAGGACGAGACCCTCCCAGACATTATTGGAGCATTGGGCAGCCCTTTACGCGTCAAGGCTACTTCACTTGGTTCAACAGCTACTCGAGATACGATTGTGTGGACTAATTTTGGACGACAATGGGAGATTATGGATCACTATATCAGCAAGAGGACCCCCCCCCAAGACAGTGGCGGATATACTACACCTCGCGGGGGCTGACCACTCTTCATGGAAGGGCTTACCTGGCACAACTGTTCTTCCCCGGATTGCGAATTGTCTCCACAACTCGAAGTTTTGCCTTCGGAGCGATGGCAGTCCAGGACCGGGAATGTTCATTACTGGACGGGATGACAACAAGATCAGTTTCAGTTCTCCATCGCCAGTACTGCAGGCGTTAGCAAAGGGGTTTGACACGTCGAGCATTCAGCTCATCAGGACAGCTCCTTCTTCCTGTGATCTATTGCCATCTTTGGCGGATTGTATGGACATGAACGTCAGTACATGGCTTATGACGGCTGCCCGTGATATGCCCCGCCTACCTACGGATGTGGCCACAGTCTTCATGGCCCAGGCTGATACCCCGTTGCAGCTTCAAGTCCAGATTGTCGACGGAGGAGCTTCCAGATTCATCAATGCCAACCGACATGAGTTCCACACCTACACTGACCTTCCACCTGCAAGTCGCTACAAGCTCAGTGGTGTCCCTGCTACAGTACATGGTTATGGCACAACGATGGAGATTTACACCGCACAGGACGGACGTCAAGTTCGAACTACCCTGAAAGATGTACTTCATGCACCTGATTTTGTGCAGTTTGCCCCCCACGGGATTTCTAAACTGTTCAGCCAAGGACGAGCCCAGGACGCCGGAGCCACTTTCACCTACGCTAACAAATGCTACATGACACTATCGACTGGAGCAGTGATTCCTATCCGAAGAATCCCTGAATGGGGCTTATACGGCTTAATGGCAGAACCGATCATGCCTACACCTTTACTCCGGTCCTTACCTTCAGTGGTCCTGCTCAGTGGGGCTTCCCGCCTCACAGCCCAATTATGGCATCGCCGTCTCGGGCACATCCATCATGACGGCATCTGCAACACTATCCCGAGATCCACCGGCATACCTGGCTCTCTCAGCAAGGCCGAATTCTGTGCTCCGTGCGCGATCGCCAAATCCTCCGTGGCGGCCCGTTGCCGGGACCCCGGGTCACGGCATCAGAGTCCTTTCCACACCCTCAACCTGGACACATGGGGGCCTGTGGAGACATCCCTACAGGGCAATAATCAGTTCTTCGGAGCTTTCTGCAGAGGAACTTCCTTTGCCATGGGCCAACCTATCAAATCTACGGGCCAAGTACTACACGTCCTCTCGGAGCTACTCACAAGAATTGCGAAATGGGGCCACAAGGTTTCCTTTATTCGGGCTGACAATGGGGCTACCTTCAGGTCTGTTGCTTTCAAGCAATTATGTGCCACCCACGACATCGAACTTTCCTTCTCGGCACCATACAGTCCTCACCAGAACGCACTGGCAGAACGACCATGGAGAACACTGGCTGAAATGGCCAGATGCTTATTATCTACAGCGGGTCTACCTCGCTCTTATTGGGAATTTGGCTTCAAGCACGCCATCTTCATACATAACAGAACCTATCGAACAGGGGTCGCTGGCATACCTATCACTTTGGCCCTGGACATTATCCCAGACCTCAGCACCACCAAGATATTTGGCTCCAAGTCATACGTTCATGTGGATGCTGCCCTACGCCGTAAACTCGATGACAAGGCCTGGGAGGGTATTTATGTGGGGAACTCACCTGATTCTCCTGCCTGGCTGATATACAACCCGACGACCAAGAGAACGGTAGCCAGTCGGAGTGTTATTTTTGATGAATGTGAGCTCCTCTCCCACTTCCCTGACCACGCTCATGACACGGGGAGCATCTTACCTTTTCAGGAGCCCACGGACTTAGCGGAGGTAATTTACGACGGACGAACGAAGACCGCGAGACCTCCTCCACGACATGCTGCAGATTCCGACTCAGACGAAGACCATCCTGGGGACTCTGCACCTACTATCATGGACTCATCCTTAACGCCGGAGACACTCCGCCAGGACGCGGTCGTGGCCTGGGAAGCCACTCCCACTCCAGCACCTCCACCAGATTCTGCCTCTTCGACACGAGGAGAGAGCATCACTTCACCGGCGACACGTGACCAACAACTTGGCCCTTCTGATACAACGGCGGCGACATTACCACCTGATGACCCTAACGAGACCATTGTGATATCTACACCTACAAACGACCAACAACTACGACGCGGAACGAGACATCGATTACCTTCATTAAAATTACGGGACTCCGGCGACAGCTTATTGACAGCCTTACCTCCTGACGACCTTAACCTCGCGGGCCAACATGTGACGGACGATCACCTTCAGATGCATTGGGCAACTGTCCTCTTGGCAGAAGCTCCAGGCCTTCCGCGTGAATCCACAGCATCCGTCATGACCCCACTTCAACATGGGCCTGCAGAAACAGATATAGAAAGTAACAGCAACGTAACTCCAAAAACAATGAAAGAGGCGCTCAATAGCCCTAAAAATAAAGAATGGAAAGCAGCGATCAAAAAGGAATATGATGGAATTCGTGAGAGGAACGTCTTTCGAGTCGTCCGTATTCCTGCTGGCAAGCGAGTTCTCAGTACTAAGTGGGACTTTACTATCAAGAAAAACAAGGACGGCTCAATTCGTAAATACAAGGCCCGATGGGTTGTCAGGGGATTCGCCCAGCGAGAAGGCGAGGATTTCGACAAAAGCAAATTATATGCCCCAGTGGTCAGTTTCTCCTCCGTCCGCACAGCCCTGGCCATGGCGGCCCAATGGAAATGGCCCATCTATCAACTGGATGTTGTGGCAGCCTTCTTATATGCAGACATTAACGAGGAATTATATATCAGTTTACCAGAAGGATTTAAGGAATTTGACAGCACTGGTACAGAATTATTCGGGCGCCTTCAGAAGGCACTCTACGGCACTAAGCAGGCAGCTTATGAATGGCGCAGTAAATTCGACAAATTTTTGACCTCACACGGATTCATCACGTCTACTGGTGACCCTGGCGTGTACCTCCACTGGTCCTCGGCACAGCAGCCTACCTTGTTAGGCATAATCTTGGTCTACGTGGATGACCTGATTGTTTTTCCTTCTTCAGAAACGTGGATGAATAGACTACGAGACATGATCCGATCTACCTTTGACATTACCGATGAAGGAATTTGCACTTGGGTTTTGGGCATGGGCATAGACCACAACCCTGATGGATCTATTACTCTGCACCAGGAGAAATATATTCAAGACATGCTCCAGCAGTTCAACATGACCTCTTGCAATCCTGTGATCTTACCTTGGAGCACTGGCGATGAATTCAATTTTTCTCGAGACGATCAGCCCCTCCCTGAGGGCATTCCTTATAGCAATCTCGTCGGATGCCTCTTGTGGACTGCTGTCTGCACCCGTCCGGACATTGCGGCTACTGTTTCCTGCTTGTGTAGATTTGTCTCCAAGCCGCAGCTCTGTCACTGGACTGCTGCTAAGCGCGTCCTCCGTTACCTGAAAGGCACATCCAACCGAGGGATTTCATTCCAACATCACCCTTCTGGTATCGTGCTCGGCGCCTTTGCTGACTCTACGTGGGGCAGTGATCCTTCTTCTTCTATGTCAGTCAGCGGCCAGATTGCTTACCTCGGCCCGGCTTCAGACGGGGATTCCCCCCCCCTCCAGATCTCGCCTATCTCTTGGCGTTCAGCCCTTCAATCAGTAGTTGCCCAGTCGACTTGTGAAGCTGAATACATTGCTGTTGCGTCCGTCAACCAAGAAATCCTATTCCTCCGTCAGCTGGTCCAGGATCTGGGTTCTCCTCCTACCTGCGCAACCATTATTTTCTGTGACAACCAGTGTGCCATCCAAAACGTCACACGAGGCTGCACATCCCGGAAAACAAGGCATATTGCTCTCAAGTACCATTTGTCGCGGGACTTGGCTGCCAAGGACGTTATTCGGATGATTTATGTCCCAACTGCTGACAATTGTGCTGACATCCTCACGAAACCTGTTCCTTCAGCTAAAGCCCACCGCCTGGTGTCCAGATTCATGACCTACGCTGGCCATGATCACCAGCCATTATCTTAGATTCTATCTCATTTTCTGGTTTGTTTACCACGGTTGAGGAGGGGTGTTGAAGCATCTACAACCGTGTACACAATCCCAGATTGTACTGGTACTACATATTGTATCGTATAGCGATATCATACAGTTACGGGCTTGCTCTGCCCGTACAGCACGCATTATGAATATCGACAGGCAGCTGTCAGTCATAGCCAACCATCATAACTGCCAGCTACAGCAGCACCATCTAGCACAGACACTGGTCTGATAGCAGTGGGGCTGCGCCCCCACATGGAACACTATTTATAGTCACTCTCATGTGACTCTTGTAACCATTTTCTCTTTCTCACTTTCACCTTTCAGTCTCAGATACCCTTGCACCTTCTATACATGTCATTAGGTGCAGCGCATGCATGCTTAAAGGACTTAAGCACACTTTTTTCCTCTGCTGCTCGGCAAATGGTGGAAGCATCACAGTTACTACGACCCTTGCAAAGGACAGATGTGCTTTTTTTCAATACCGACGAAGGGCCGGACCACAATTGCGATCGCATCCAAGTCGTTCTTTGCTGACTAGCTTTATACATCATGGTGGAGCTTGACGTCTTTGTGAGCTCAGCAATGTTGAGAGGTGCATGGGGCCTGTAAATATCCACATGCATAGTTGTGCGATTACTCGACAGCGGATGAAAGCAGCCTTCGAGAAAGACATAGGGAGGCGCAACATTATGGTAGCTGTCCAATCCGTGACCGCTGCCGCAGAGGAAAGAGTTGCTCGTAGCGGTGCGGAAAATTTTATTGGCACGCACGATGCGACCTGTGACGATCAGCCGACCCTAGACCCATCTCGAGTACCTTCCTCAACATAGAGCGATTGGGCCACGTTTATCGGCAATATCTCCATGATTACCACACCCATATCCTCCCCATTCAGCGCCGCCGTGTCAACTTCCACCAGCATCGATAGACCCGAATTCTCGCACTTTCTCGCTCCATGGCTTGTGCTCATCGGACATGGGAGATGATCCCGAAGTGTTGAGTAGAGTAGATAAGGATAACCAACCACATGATGCATATGGCGTGGATATGGACGACACCGTGATGGCGCAGCCCGAAGAGAGATTCACGCAGATGTATTTGCCATTGAAGCTGTGAGGGAGCTATTTGCGGAGCGCTTCGCGGACGCAACTTGGATGGGCCAACCGTTTAAGATTCATCAGCCCGCTGACGATGACGAAATCCATGTTGCCATATTGTATCTCATCAACTTTGTAGAAATTATTGCTGTTCCTCTACACTTTGGCTATATCTCGGGTGATCCTTGGACATCACCCGGATCTCGTAAAAGTGTTAGCAAGCACACCGGTTTGACACATGGTGCACTTCCCCAAATTGGGCGTGGAAGGCGGCGATTACGATTGCCGTGTGTGCCAGCGTTAGCTATGGCCGCCCACTTAGGTGACAAACCCGGACGTGCATATGCGAAGCTAGTGGAGATGGCGATGCCAACACTGGTTCTAAAGGCCACCAGTGAGGGAGAGCTATATTACTTGAGCTTTGCGGAGGTGGCGCAGCTATCATTCGATGGGCAACACCTGCCTACAAAGCTTGCAAATGCGGCAGCGGAGGAGACAGTCCAAGCATCATCCAACGCGGGGACTAAGCGGAAGGGCACATCTGCGAGGGCGGCGCTTTTACCACGCAACCACTAGAAGATTCAGGCAGGTGGTAGGGACGACTACCACCAGCAAAGTTCAAGGGGTATGTCGGAGTACAAGGAGTGCAACAAACAACGTGTGGTGTTGTCTACGAGACCGCTACCCAGAATAACACATGCACCCCGTCCCCATGGCCAACCCCATAGCCCCGCCGCCGAGCTTAATACTTGCCAAAATAACACAGCAAATGTGATGCATGAAGCCATGGAGAGGAAAATTGACGTGTGTGGAGAGCAGTCATTGCCAGACAATCACCATTTTCACGCGAGGTGTTGTACTGCTACGATGTGCTAGAGTGCTCCATGCACATAGGGCCTCCATACAACGCCAAGGGTGGTAAGAAATTGAAATTGAATAAATCAAATTAAGATTGAAATTGTTTACAACACGTACCGGGTGAAACCGGTTGCTGTCTCATGTACCTCCCAACTATGCCGTGGAGGAAGCTTAAAAATGGCATGGCGCTCGTTGACCGCCGATTGACAATGCGAGTCAATCCAGTCTCTCATGGGTCGAGGTGAGAGGCTACGCATCCCGGAGGAAGGTTGCAGCCGGAGGACCGATACGGTCTAGCGGCAGAGATCCACATGATTGACCGCCGCCGGAAAACCAAGTACGGAGGGTTCCCGAATAAATGTTTCCGTACTCATAATCTTTGCGGAGCGGCGACTCGATCCGCGGGTTCGACCTGCTTCTCCCGTGAGAGGTACCATATGCTATCGATAGGCTGCCTTAGAAAGTGTGCCTAGGTTATTGCAACGGCATATTGTTCGTAGGAGCGGCTTCCTAACATCGTAAACCACCGGGGGAGGGTACGGACGGACACAACACGATCACATGGGTGTTGGAAAGCATACGGCAAAGGACCGGGGACTGTTAGAGTTGGGAACGGATAGTCACACGTAGGTCGTGCCGGCCCCACAAGGGGGCTGGTTGTGGTGACTATAGAAGTTGGAAGAAAGAGATGGCGGCCGGCGAAGGCACCGGCAAGGCCGGCCGACCGCCACTAATAGGGAATAGAGTACCGCTATATAACACTAAGTACTAGGATAATAAATAGCTACCTTGTACATAAGCACTAGGCAACGGGATGCTAGTGCTAGCACCCCCCCTCAAGGTAGCCGAGGTCTTGACGTCGTCCTAGCTTGCGGTGAGGAAGGTGCCATCTTGGTCGAAGGTGTAGTGATTGTAGCGTGTGTCTCAAGCCGGGTAGGTGTAGCGACATGCGCTCAAAGGAATGTGCCGCTACCGGCGAGTTGCCGATATGAAGCGGTTCCAAATGTACTGCGTAATGTACTATTCTGACATGTAGCGGGAAAACTGTCCACGGGTGAATTAGCCAACGCATAAGAGCGACCGGCGAGGGAGAAGCAAAGCCAACAAGGTTGTTAAGAGCGTGTAGACACGCAAAAGCATAGACGGGCGCTGATCGTGTTGACACCCCCCTTTCGCCGTGGGAAAAGTAAGCTCCCCGCTAAGTTAGGTGAGCGTTGCGGCGTTGCCTTGGGAAAAAACAATAACAATACTAATTCAAGTACGCACGGGCCGAATTTTCGCGGGTCGGTTTTAAACAACCAGATCCGGTTGAGAGCATCGGTAGGCTGAAGGCTAGGTGAGACTGAAAGATGGGTGGGGCGAGCGTGGCGCCGGGCGCTTTGCACACGCTCTTCTCCTTTTTACGTGGGAGATGGTAGGATAGTTGCGGATAACCAACTCGAATGAGGGCGAAGCGTGGTGTCGGTTGGACGATAAACTACTAGCGTGGCACCGAGCGCTTTACACACGCTCTACTATTTTTTACGTGGGAGTAGGTAGGACTACCGTGGCGCCGAGCGCTTTACACACGCTCTTCTCTGGTGTAACTTGGTGGAGGGCCCATAACATGTTAGAGTTGGGAACGGATAGTTGCACGTAGGTCGTGCCGGCCCCACAAGGGGGCCGGATGTGGTGACTATAGAAGTTGGAAGAGAGAGATGGCGGCCGGCGAAGGCACCGGCAGGGCCGGCCGACCGCCACTAATAGGGAATAGAGTACCGCTTTTAACATAACACTAAGTACTAGGATGATAAATAGCTACCTTGTACATAAGCACTAGGCAACGGGATGCTAGTGTTAACATGGACATAGAATTAACTCTAGCAAAAAGGCAAGAGCGCCGGCCGGACGCCGTATGAGGCCATAGCTCTCTCTTCTTCCCATCTGCCGAAGGAAGAAAGAAGACTAGGCTAGATGGCGAGCAGCGACGGGAGGAGCAACGGTTATCTCGGACGAGGGTGTGCGTGGATCGAGAAGGGACCGGCGACGACCTGAGCGAGGATGTTTTTTTGCCTGCCTCCCCCCCCCTCCTCCCGTTCCGGCACGACCGGAGTCGCACATGAGAAGAGGTCAAGTAGGCCCGACTCGACAAGCGCAAGCTGTCCAACTTGGCTGGACAACACCCTCGCAGTGGCTAGAGCATGCCGCGTATCGTGGAGAATAGCAACATCTTATATTTCATACATGTAAGCTTAAAAATGAATATAGTAGAAACAACATTTTTCACGGGTACATGTATGTTTTATTAAACGGTGTTGTCGCTACTATCATGGGAGGGATTGGGATTAGTTAGGTTGCCATAGACGACGACGGCGGCTATGGAGCACAAGCATGGGGAAAACAAGCCAGTGCGGAGGCATGAGGACTAGCCGTCTTTACATGTTTTTTGAAAGAGATGATGAGGAAGCACGGCCTCATGTATGTACTATTCAAAGATGAGGCTTTGGGGTGTGGGAGGTTCACGCCTCCTCATCGAGAGAGGATACACTAGGGGTGTATTGGGACGGGAAATGAAATATCGGACGAGCCAATCAAGAGGGATATCGTCGAGCTGATTTGCACGGATATTGATCGCAAAATTCCCTCCTTACATGCCTTTCTCGACATATGTTGATCGCGCGGATCGCTGGGGTTGGCTCACTTCGCCCACCCCCTACCCTGCCTAGCCGGGCACATCTAGATATGGCACAAGTCTGCCAACGCCCATTCCGAGGAGGAGGGGGTGATTGGCGATGGACCTTAGAGCGCATCCCCTCTAATGTGGAAGGCGGGGTCTTATCTCATGCCGTGCTTCGCCTATGTACTGAAAATCTTGCCTCTCGCATGTCTCGAACCGCCCGGGCCTTCGGCCCACTAGCTAGGTCACACGCTTAACCGACGCGTTAGGAAAAAATGGATGTCGCTTAGTGGCCTTCTTGCCACTAAGTTCTAGTTCACGACATTAACACGCCCCCCCCCCCCCCCCCCCCCCCCCCCCCCGGGACTCTCCTTTGACCGCAAGCCGGCTCCGAAACGACTGGCGGAGGGTACGAGCGGCTCGGCGGCGGGAGGGGGGCGTTCGGGTTGGCGGCGACGGCCGAGAAGCGGCGCCAAGGCAAGGTGCTCGCTGTACGTCGATAGTATTGTTGAAGTCGAGTCGACCCATGGGGTGGAGCGCGACCCCATCACCCCTAGAGGACCACCACTGGAGGAGTAGCGGGATGGTCATGCAGCGGAAATCACCATGATCTGCCGCTGCCGAAAAGATTCTAATACGGAGGGGTTTTGAAAACATGCCCGTACCTACTACCCACGGAGACATTGTCAAGACTCCCGCGAGTGTTTGCCATAGACGACGACGGCGGCTATGGGGCACAAGCATGGGGAAAACAAGCCAGTGCGGAGGCATGACCACTGGCCGCCTTTGAATGTTTAGGGGGAGGAGATGATGAGGAAGCACGGCCTCATGTATGTACTATTCAAAGACGAGGCTTTGGGGGGTGGGAGGTTCACGCCTCCTCATCGAGAGAGTACATACTAGGGGTGTATTGGGACGGGAAATGAAATATCGGACGAGCCAATCAAGCGGGATATCGTCGAGCTGATTTGCACGGATACATATCACAAAATTCCCTCCTTACATGCCTTTCTCGACATACGTTGATCGCGCGGACCGTTGTTGTTTGCTCACTTCGCCCACCTTGCCTAGCCGGGCACATCTACTTATGGCACAAGTCTGCCAACGCCCATTCCGAGGAGGAGGGGGTGATTGGCGATGGACCTTAGAGCGCATCCCCTCCAATGTGGAAGGCGGGGTCTTATCTCATGCCGTGCTTCGCCTATGTACTGAAAATCTTGCCTCTCGCATGTCTCGAACCCGGGCCTTCGGTCCACTAGGTCACTCACTTAACCGACGCGTTAGAAGAAAATGGATGTCGCTTAGTGGCCTTCGTGCCACTTAATTCTAGTTCACGACACCAAGGCCGCCACCGACGCGCCGCCGGCAGGGCGGCGGGCGCATGCGGGCCGGCAGATGAGTGGAATTTAGCTGCCGGCGCGGATGTGTCGAGCATGAATACGGCAACGAGCTTTGCGGCGCAGGCCCCGCTGGAGTTTTCGAGCACCGCGGCAGTAACGAGTGTCGGCGTAGTCGCCGTCGGCAACAGCGACCTGGGCTATCGCTCCGAGCACACATGGGGGGGGCAAGCCCCGCATAGCGGGTGCTTGCTGCTATTGCTAGTCCCGCATGGAACGTGAGCGCCGGCACAGTGGGCGCCCGCGACCGGCATGATCGACAGGAGCACGCCTGCGGAGTCAAACCCCGCGGCGCAATTACCGCGCAGGAAGTTACGAGCGGAGGCGGATCCGCGGCGACTGAATTGCGACCCCGAGACAATTCTATGGATTTCATGTTGAACAAGCGATGCAAAGGTTAGGCGCAAGACGCCGGCTCGAATACGAAGGCAAACTGAGCTTGGCATCTCTCAAGTCTAGCGCAATGGAGAGTGGTAGATAAAAAAGCGATTGCTGTTTATCAAAGATTAAAATATATCCAGCAAACTTACATCACCATCGTTAGTTCGCCGCTTGCATTCATCACAATATCATTCTGTTTTCCGTTGTGCACGCTCCGACCTGCCGCGAACCCTTGTTTTATGTTGTGAAACTGCAATAAGCCCCATATACCGCCATCGGCGAAACCCATTTCTTCTCGGATTACCGATTCAATAAGGGGGCATTACGGTTGTGAGCTAAGTTTTGCATGCTCGTTTTCAGCCTCACATACGATGGAGACGAACGACGCGCATGCAAGAGGTTCTGGTACGTGCCTCAGTCTCCAGCACAGCCACGCGACACGACCCTCCATGCTATCAACGTCTTTCCTTACAAGTGCGTATTCATGCGCAGATACAGTTGACAGTACGCGACACGCAACGCGGCGCGTTGGAATAAATACAATAGGGGAGGTGACCGTGTGATATTGCAGCCACAAATCCGCTCCACATCCGACAGCCACCGCTAAATGCCATACTAAATATTAATTGGGATCGGAATAAAGATGCTCGCCAGAGCATGTACGCCAAGCGACCCACCGCGATGACCATCAACAATAGAATCTTTGTAATGGATAGGGGAGATACGTGAACGGTGTAGGCGCCAAAGAAGAGCGGGGAGTCGCGAGGCGATCGTAAACCGTGCGATGTTGTAGCATCACCTTCAACTCCAGACTCGCGGCAATCAGCAGATAAACCACTCCTCCCCCCCCTCCTTCTTGATCTTCACGACTTGCCCATTCGCTTTGAAGGTGTAGGGGTCTGCAGTGGGTACGCAAACGCCAACGCTGCCCGGCTCTTCTGGCACTGGGTCACCCGGAGCGGACATGGCCATGACGTCAAGAACGGAATGGTCGTCGTTCTGCCCTGCTAAGTGGTATGCTCCCTCAAAGAGGACGTTATCAACCACCGCAGCATCAGCCGCGGCATTGCAGACCTGGCCATCGCTGGTGTAGCCCACGTTTTGAGCATTGGCAGTGTGGTGGAAGGGTAGCATTTCCGTGTGGCGCTGTTGCTGTCCGTGGGCGTGGCTACCCGGAGTGGAAAGATGCGGCGACCACCGCTGGACACTCGGCGGGGGGGCCACTTCGATAGGTGGAGACTGTGGCTGGGGAGAAAGAGGCATCTGCGGCATAAGGAGGACACCGGCGCTGAGAAGAAGCGTTTGAGAACTATACCCCCCCTTCCGACTTTCCTTGAAAAGGAAAAGGAAAGGCGACGTGGGAACAGCGCAGTGGAAAAGACGCCGCGACTGCCGCACGTTCTGCCCTGTGAGAGGCAGGCTGGAGAAGGGCACCCTAGCGCCAGGGCTATATATTGGGAGTCGATAAGGTAGATCAACGTGTCAGGAGAGGTGCAAAGCTTTCAGGGCCTACTTACCGTGTGGTCGTCGATAACGGCGGTGCTGTGAACGGCCTCCACATCTGCTGACTGCTCCGCGGAGGGTGCGAAATAGCCCAAGACAGCGACAGCCGCGGGAAGCTGAGACCCGTCGATGTGATGTTCTGATGTGGCCTTCTCAGCCGGAGTTCCTATCATCCAGGCAGAGGTGTGATCAAGAGTAGCGGGTGATGCGTTGGTATGCGCGGCGCTCTGGAGATGTTCGGCAACGAAGGACGACGAACTACGGAGGCGCCTTGAGGGTACGGAAGGCTCCGTGTTTGCAGGTCGCTTCGACATAGTTCCAGGGGTGCCTGTGGGGGAAAGCGTGGGACAAGACAATGGGTAGCCTGCGCAAGACAGACGCAGAATAACGCAAAATAAGGTAGTTTAGCGCGTGGACTGCGCGGTCACCCTCAGACGCGAGCGAACATAAGAAAAAATAGCCGCTCAGGGACGCGAGTGCTGTGACAATCTACAGGGCATGTAAACGAAAATTCCCGCCAGCAAAGAAAGCCTCAAGTTACTCACCCGGATAGCTTTCCAACCAGGTCTGACTGTTCAAAGTGCAGTCACCTCCTCGTGCAGCCGCTGCCCAGCCCGTGAGCAAGGTCAGGACGTCAGGACAACGAAACGGGGGTCCGTGGCGATGCCAGTACATGTACATTTCTGCAGCTTGGCACATAGGCCAGGTGTGATGACTCGTGCCCTATCATCTGGGACGCTTGAGACCCAGGCCCCGTACGACCTTCCATGATCTGGGGCAGTTGATAACACATCTAACGGCCAACGTCCGTGTGGGTGCCCCTGAGTTGTCTGACGGACCGGAGGTATTAGTGAAGCCAGGGCGGACGCAAGAACGTGCGCGCGGCCGCGTCTTTCTTGTACGCTTCGGTATCTGGTCCATCAGAGAGCATCCAGAAGCACCCGTTTCGTCTGTGAAGTTTCGGACACTGGGGGTCAATTAGCGCAGGATTATAGGGATGGGTGGGTGGGTTCGCGCGAAGCCTAGATTGGCTGAGCGCGAAAGCAGAGAGTGCCTAGGCTCGTGGCTAGCTACGGCTTATAAGGCACGGGCTAGAGAGCTGACCGTTGGGGAAGTCGTTGGTCGTTGGCTGCGTCTAACTGTTCGGGCAAGGTGGTTGCCCTGCAGGCGAGACGCGCCGATATTAACGGTAACAGTAACCGCTAGAGTTACTGTCCCGTACACATGATATTGGATATGCAAACCTCTAGATTCAAATCAATCTGACCATTTACCCTAGGGCACGTTTTGCCAGTAACCTAAAGCCAAAGGCTTGCACAGCCAGAATTAGTGTTGCGGGGGGGACGGAGTGAGCCAGCCGAAGAACCGCCAAGCAGCAGGTGTTGGGGTCATGGTTGGGTCAATATATTTTCCTTCGGTCACCGAGCTGTTTTTGGCCCAGCCACCCATAAATTTGATTACGGGGAGGGGGGCGCCGATGCAGCTGGCAGCGGACGCTGCGCCTTTCCGTAGGCTGTGCGATGTCCACTTGAAACCGGCGGGGGCGGCGGAGTTGACGGTACGGAGGGCGAGGGTGAGCCAGGCGGAGATGGTGGCCGCGGCGCCCCACTCGGCGGAAGGTTCAGAAGGGGAGCAGCTCCAAAAGGCGAGTGGGGGTGGCGTGTTGTAAAATTTTTTGCAGAAAGTCGCGCGCTGCTCCGTGTAGTAGATGAGCAGGTCTGCCAGGACGGGGTTAGCTGCGACCGGGATAGCGATGACAGGTTTATCTGCCGCGTCGCGGCGCTGGTCCCCTTTAGATTTACGTACGAACAGGCAGATTTGTTGAGAGGGCCTGTCGACCACTAGGTCGCCGGTCTGGCAGCGGGCGCCAGTTTCGGCGCGGCAGAAAAACGTGTAATTGACACACACCGCTAAACAGGCTCTGAAGCGCTGCATCTGAGGGAGGGCAGCAGGGGTCCACGCGAAAGTGCCGCGTAGGGTGTTGGCGGCGTGTAGGATGTTCAGCGCGACTTGTGCGGGTAGCGGGAGGCGAGCGGCGGTGGGCAGCAGGCGGCGCTGTAGCATGTCGAGTCCACGGCGGGCGTCCGCCAGGAGTTCGCCCACGGCGATAGGTTGGCGCCGGTGGTCGCGGAAGTACTTGTTAATTGCGCTGAAGTAAGGCTGCAGCGAGCTGGCAGCGACCGTTCCCAAGAGGGCTAGCCAGGCCGTGTAGCGGACCATCGTGGCCGGCGTGGCCTGTAGCGGGGCGATATTTTCTTCTGCACAAAAAATAAAAAACTGTCGAATTGCGCTCTGGTAGCTCAGGTACGTCGAGGGCGCTAGCGAGTTGCTGAGTAGGGCAACCGCTGTAACCCCGAGCTTATCTGATCCTAGGAGGTCTTGAAAAGTTTCAGCCAATTCGGAGGACCAGGGCGACTGTGCTGCTTCGAGGCGTAATTCGTAGCGCGGGGGTCCTGTACGCAGAGGGCGGACGTCCTGTACAGGCGCATTTAATCGGTCCGGGCGTATCGCTCGGCCAATCGCACCGCGTCGGGTGTAGAGCCAAGCGGGGGTGCTAGCCGAAAGGCCACGATGCTCCAAGCGGGAGGTCCGACCCCTTCTTGCTTGCCTAGCCTGCCGGGGAAGAACAGGTCGCGGGACGCTGGGAAGTGCACGGTCTCGGTGGCCAAGCGGGCGAACGCGTGGTACCATGTTTTGTTTCGCCAGTAGGGGGCGATGACTGTTGCCTCGGCTTGAGCTTGTTCGAGTTTCGCGGCGAGTGCGGGTAGGGCCGACCAAGGGGGGTTGCAGTAGTTGTTCTCGCGTCTCCACGCCGAGTCGGGGAGGTGTAGGCAGTCGATGTCCTCGCACAAGGGGTCGCGCCAGCGGGCGTTGAAGCGTGGCAGCTGCGTGTTGAGCATAGACGCGAACCGGTCGATTGTATGCGGGCCCCACCGACGCTGGAGGTGGTTGAAGAGTTGAGGGTTTAGCTGCCAGTCCTCGGAGTCCAGTTCGCGGCTGAGCGTGTCGGCCCAGACGTTGGCGGCCGACCGGATGTAGCGTGGGCGGATGTGGATGTCGTTGGTGTCGAGTAGGAACCACAAACGCCGTAGCTCGGTCATCATGACGGGCGACCGGGAAGTTAGCTTGGTTAGGACGGCGACCACGGCAGTGTTGTCCTCGTGGAGGAGGACTTGTCGTCCTCGGAGTTGCGGGAGAAAGGTTTCGACCGCGTGCCGGACTGCCCGAAGCTCCTTCCACGTAATGTGTTGGAGGCGGTCGGTGGCGCTCCAAAACCCGCGGGCTTGGTAATTGGCGTCCTCGTTGAGGACGGCCCCCCATCCGTAGTCGCTCGAGTCGGCGTGCAAATAGGCGGTCTCGATGGGCTTGTAGATCGACCGGCCGTTGTGTTGGGAGGGTACCGTGCGCCACCACTCGAGGTCGCGCCGGAGTTGGTGGGTGAGGCGCACGCGTCCCCCCCAACCGGTACGGGTAGCCAAAACGTTGTGGAGCTCGCGCAAAAAGAATCGGGCGGGCGCGATGGCGAGGTAGAGAAATTGCGCTTTTCCCGCGAAGGCTGCGAGTTGGCGTGTGGGTAGCCATCGTGCGTTGGACGCTGCTCGTCCGAGCAAGGACGAAGCGTGTTGTGCGAGGTGGTGCAGTTTTGCGAGTGGGGCGCGAAACTCGCCGCGGTGTAAATCCACCGTGAGGCCCAAGTGGTCGCCGACTTGCGTTGGCGTCCACACACCTTTCTTGGGGTTGCGCTGTAGGCCGAGGCTGTCGAGCAGGGCTTGGACGCGCTGCCGAAGTAAGAGTGCCTCGTCGTAGGAGTCCGCCAAGAAGAGGAAGTCGTCCATGTAGGGGAGTAGTCGGGTTCCTCGCCATCGCGCGTTTCGGAGGAAGCGCTTGGACGGGCGGCGTGGGCCGGCCGGTGTAGCTGCGGGCGTGGGAGGTGGTGGGCGGCGTAGGTGGTTCGTAAACACTTGCGTGAGTTTGCAAAAGTAGTAGGCGGAGCCCGACCACCCCATGGGGAGGCACGCGAGGCGCCATAAGGTGCCGCGGTAGTTGACCGTGAAGTAATCCCGGTCTTCCTCCCGGATGCCAAGGGTGTAGTACCCATCGGCGAGGTCGAGTGAGACGAAGTAGTCCCCCGGTCGAGATAGATGGCGGAGGTGCTTGAGGGTCTCGCAAGTCATGTTGAACGTCGAGCAGTAGCGGTTGAGTTCGCGAAGGTCGATAATCAAGCGCCATTGATTGCATCCGGGTTTTGGAACCAAGAACATCCGGGAGACGTAGCGTGGGTTCGTAGAGCGCTCCCACGCGCCGCAAGCCTCGAAGCGTGGTAGTTCCGAGTTGAGAAACTCGAGTTGGTCGGGTGTGGCGTCTAGCATGGAGATGCCATGGTTGAACGGCTTGGGACGTAGGCCGTGCTTGAACTTCACACGTACGCCGTGGCGGATCCAACTTAGGACTTGGCCGCTCGCGCCGATGCGCTCCCACTCCCGCCATTTTCGACGTACGCGGTGGCGCATGAAGGAAGATGTCGGGGAGCAGGAATCGGCGCGGCGGGCTACACCATCATTTCTTGCTTGGGGTTTTAGCCGAGTCGGTCGGCTTGGGTGGGAGGGTTGCTCGTGCCGCGGCTGCTGCTGCTGCGGCGGCCTTGCGTTTGTCGGCGGCGGCTTTGCGGCTCCGAGCGTCGGGGCCGTTGGGCTTGTCCGGTGTGACCTTCGCGAAAGCGGCGCCGGCGGCGGCCTTGCTGGCAGCGTGTAAGCTGACTTCAAGCGTGCGGTCGACGAAAGCTTGGCGTAGCGCGTCCAATGTGCCGGAGACCGCGGTAGGACGCGGTCGGCAGAAGCGCTCGTGTGCCAATTCGGCGAACACGCGGTCCGCATCCGTGCTCGTTTGTCCGCCCTTGGTGAGGCGGAGGAAGCCCAATCGAGTACGGGCGGCCTCCTCCGTCGCTGTGTGGGTGCGATGGCCCGCTCGGATGAGGGCAATCGCTGCCGCCTGCTCTGTAGGTAGAGGTGGGCCGTGCGACAACGTGTCCAAAGCCTCGCCAATTGCCGCGTTGGCGCAACTGTCGAAGAAGGCATAGCACCCGATGTGTAGGTACTCGTCGTATGCCGCTTGGGTGCGTTTGTCGCTTAGGGCACGGGCGGTGTCGTCCGTGAGAGTCCACAGACGTGGCTCCTCGACGTCTCGGGGGGGACGTTCGAGGCCGGCCGGGATGACTTCGCCGTAGTAGGTGAAGTCGACAAACTCGGCCGCGGAGGGGTCGGGTTCGTCGTCGAGCAGGTCGATAGGTGGCTCGGGGGCCTCCTTACCACCCTCCGTCGCTGTGGTCGCGTCGGTGGGAATGGACTGCTGTTGATCAGTAGTAGCAGGTGTGGCTGTCGTCGGCCGGAGCTGAGCGAGTAAGGCAGCGTTAGCCGCCAAAAACTGCTCAGTAATCCGTTGCTCCGATGCCAAAACTGCCGTACGAATCTGCTCGGCTGTGCGTTGTTCGAGTGTAGTAGCGTGAGGGTCGGCCGCTGCGGCGGACGTAGACTGCTCAGGCTGCATATTGGGGAACTGCGTAGCTGAACGAGGGGAAGTGTCGCGTGACGCTCGAGTGCGCATGGGACGAAAAGGTAAAACTGACACCCTGCTCGACTACTAGAGTCGAGACTGCATTCGCGCGAAGCCTAGATTGGCTGAGCGCGAAAGCAGAGAGTGCCTAGGCTCGTGGCTAGCTACGGCTTATAAGGCACGGGCTAGCTAGAGCTGACCGTTGGGGAAGTCGTTGGTCGTTGGCTGCGTCTAACTGTTCGGGCAAGGTGGTTGCCCTGCAGGCGAGACGCGCCGATATTAACGGTAACAGTAACACCATCGGGGGCTGACGTCAGCAGGGATTCGCGATAAGCAACTGAATTGTGGTTGGAGCCATTAAGCCCATAAACTAACAGAAATTGTCTATTGGTGGCACAC
>JAPMLY010000800.1:0-20000 GCA_026401115.1 Tetraselmis chui
ATTGAGCAAGTGCATCACACGCCCAGCCAGCACTCCTTTGTGCTCTCTGTAAAGCCAGCGCTAGACGTGCGCGCCCCGAACGGAGACCCTCTACTGTGAGCCCCCCTGCCCAATTCTCTCGTCCAAGTTCCAAATTCCCGATCCTGCCCATCAAAGCCATCGCACTCTGTGCCGGCGGCGGCCGTGCATCTACTTACACACATCAAGTAACAGCCTCTGCTTTAAATACATACATAACATCACAATTAAATATGCAATTGGAAGTCACCCACGGCTGCGAGCCATTGTGCCCTCTCACAGGCAACTCAATCTTGCGCGGCGTGCGGCTGCAGCGGAGCCATTTCCGACTCATCGTCTGCATCCAGCAACTCCTCTGCTCCCGAGTCGTCAGGAATCGCGGGTCTGGGGCGCATGCTCCGAATCAGCCGGAGGGAAGCATAGAAGGAGGCGATCGCCACGGGCACGGCAAGCAGCAACCTGTGGACACGGCCAACTGTTTCAGAGTATGCCCCCCTGAGTGAGTGTGTGTGTGTGTGTGTGTGTGTGTGTGTGTGTGTGTGTGTGTGTATGTGTGTCTGCGTGAGTTTTCTTGTGCCAGTCTTTTGTGTTTACGAAAGGGTCTATATTATGTGTATATGATTAATGTGTACTACCGAGTGGGAAAACAACAGAAATAATGTGTTTGTGTGTGTGTGTGTGTGTGTGTGTATGTGTGTGTGTGTGTGTGCGTGCGTGCGTGTGTGCGTGTGTGTGTGTGTGTGTGTGTGTGTGTGTGTGTGTGTGTGTGTGTGTGTGTGTGTGTGTGACTATAATAACGTTTGTGCTGATGCGTTCGGATGTGATGTATTTATGCAGGAAAATGTGCATATCAGTGGATTTGCTTCCGTTACTATGTCGATTAATGTGTTTGGATTTCCTGTGACTGTGTTTGCGTGTGTGTGTGTCTGTCTTTCAACTATTCAAAGGGGAAAGGGGAGGGGGAGCACCAGCCGAGCACGGCGCAGCCGATGCCGGGAAGCACCAGCGAGGGGTCCGCCTTGAGGTCGTGCCAGAGCTGGCTGGGGTGGAGGTCGATGGGGTGCACGCCCGTGACCCACTCACCGAGGCGCATAAAGGGGATGATGAGTGGGATCTCCACCGGCATAGCGCAATAATTGGCCAACAGAGTCATCGCAGCGTGCAGGCGGCGGTCCGCCAAAATGGCCACCGCGCATATCAAGCCCGTCACCCCTGTCCGCGCGGGTACAACAGACAGGCAGCAGACCGTCATCAGCGCAAACGCGCTCAACTAGGCACAGTTTCTCAAAGGGGGTGCAAATGTCCAGGAGGGTTGGTTGGATTGGACATGCGCATATAATATTGTAAATAATGAGATACAAACATACATCGTCCATAATGCTCCTGAGTTATTTCTATACATATTGTATTGCTGGCTAGGTAGTCTTTGAGGTAAGGTACCTACAAAGAAGAAGCAGGATGAAAACACATATAATAATCCCATGAGTCTTGCTACATAGGAATAATTCATGAAATGATCGATATATGTAGTAAAGAAGGAAGTTTAATTCCTTTCTACAGAAATGCTCGCCTTTCATCCGCAATTAGGAGCCCTGACTGTCCTCTCTCCTAAGCATATACTATTGCAAAATTGTGAGGAGGCTTGGGCCGGCTTCAGGGACAGGTACTTGCCAACGAGGGGACATATCCCAATGGCGAAGCCCACCGCGCCAGAGCGGGCGAGCGTCTCCGGTTCCAGCCCCTCGCTCAGGTAACTTTGCACCGGGTCAATCACCTGTGTTTGGTCCCATAACATAACGTCAGGGCGGCGGTGGGCTCTGTGGAGGCGGTGTGGGAGGCCCCAAACGCAGTGAGTATGCTCGGTAACCCGTGCGCAACCCGGCGCCTCGTTTGGCACCTCTTCTAGTCGCCGGGGTACGGAACTGGACAAGACGGGGCAGGCCGGGTAAACCTTCTTTCGAAGATAGTTTGTCATGACACCGTTAAGTGTATTTTCCGGAGTGGCGAGACTCCGAAAGTTCTCACAAGGCTGGAGAGGGACAGCTCTCTCTTGCTGTTGAGATTACAGAAATAAATACTGATGACAACTTGTTCAGGGTGGGGTCGCTCGGAAGTCGTGATAATAATAGCGACTACGGGTACCGGTTCCAGAGTCAGCGACACCTACAGCGATACTTAGTTAGTATATTAGACATTAAATACGCGATAGTACACTATTTTTTGTTGTCACAGCACATTTCGTCTGTGGAGAAATATGACGAGAAGATTGGACAAAAAAATTATTGGGGTGCAAAAAAGAAGGGAAAAAAATTGGAGAAAAATGAGCATAAAGTACCTGTACTAGGCCCCAGCAATAGTAGATGATCCTGGACCCCAAAACCCTTTATTATATGTTTTACAATAACCTATACCCCTGCAAAAACCCGATATAGTTCCAAGTCATCGGCATTCCTCATCGAACCGTCTTTCTGCTGCTCTTCATGGAACTTTGGGTTCCTATGTCCGCGATGCTTTGCGGGAGGGCAGTGCTGACGCTGTGGCATGCCTTCCTTTTCCTCGGGCTTAAATTAAGGATTATTTTTTTTCCTCTTTTTTTCTTTTTGCTTGGTGGCTAATGCTGTTTTTTTGTAAGAAGATTATATATTCGAACCACATGCACGGATGCAGAACATACAGGTACCTGCTCTGTATTTGATTTATCGGTTCAAATCTGCTCGGATGTTATTATTGGAGTTGCGTAATCCTTAGGAGCTGTTAGATTCTCGGATGTTTACTATTACTACGTACACAAAATACTATAACTTATATACGGATGCCTATGCTCGTTGCGCTTAAATTCGTCTCGTAAATCAGTATTGAGCTGTCACTTCTCCTGTGCGGTGCCCCGCTGGTCCCAATAATGTCCATTTAGCGATATACAATATCAAGAGCATATATAATACAAAAACCGATGAGCAATCCTCATTATCTCGGTGTCCCATACTAATGACGACTGATTCATTTGCTTCGCTAAATAATACTGGTCAGAGCAGCCCATTCCAAAAGTTTCAGCACTCAACTCGTTACTCGTCGCTATGGATTCTACTGTTCCCGACGAGACAGCGCCACAAACTCGTGCACTGAGGCAGTATGAGCCTATCCCTCTGGACGCTCAGACGAACAGCGTCTCCTTTGTGCCTTCGGCTGCCCCTGCTTCACAGCACCATTTGCCCGGAGCTTACGGCAGTCGTGACACAAGTACGTCAAGGGCGCTAGCCAGTGTACTCGACGCGCTGGAGTTCGCAAAGTTTGGCCAGTCTAACGTCAGAGTATTGCCTGATGATGATAGAACACATATTGGTGGCGAAATTTCGACGCTTCAGCAACTAGAGTCGTTCACACCCATCTGGACCAGGAGGTTGGCCATGAGCACTGCTGCGACGCCGGCGGTGTTGCAGCAGCGGGCGGACCGTTTGATGACTTCTTATTGTCCTTCCTCGACGACTTCGATACCAATGGTGTGCAAGACTTATGCAGCAGCAGAAGTATTGATCAAACCATGTCCCATTCCATAGGAATGATGGCATACCCTGCTGCGACTGGTCAAGCGTGGCATGAACTACTCGCAATAGCTCCAGATTCTCCACCCACAATGGGATTCAGCCCGACGGCGCTGGAGGACGAGACGCGCTTTATTATTAATTGCAGTGGTTTACTTCAACAGCATGCGGCTATTTCCCCTGCTCGGCAAGTGTCTGTGACTTCGGATGTTTCCGACGGTGACACGCTCATGTGTCTGAACTGCTTCGAGAATCTTGCTACAACAGGAGCAAACTCTACCGCAAATTTTGCCCCCGCCGTCCATCCCAGTCTTTGCTCCGCCGGCGGCAAACATGTCGCGACCAGCAGGAGTCCTAAGCCTCGACAGAACAATAAGCCGTTCCAAGGGCGCGCGCGATTTGCCAGGTGGAAAAAGAACGTACACTGATGACCAAGACCGTTTTCTAAAAGCCCAGCCGCTCTATGACCGTCTTAGTACGTGAGTGCTACTAATGCCGCCCCACCAGCACCACTATACAATAATTACTTAATTATCTGTTTACATATATACCCCCGACCAATCGTACAAGTAGCACTAACTCCTACTGGATATTGCAGCTACCACATCTGCACCGCCTCTATACACCTTATTGTACTCCAGCGCGGGAAAATATCCCGTTGTCCGTAACGTTATTTACATTATCAGAGCGCGGCCTTCGTCCATCACTTGTATTATGAGGACAGCATATAGCCCATCAGCAGCAGCACGACAACAACTAGCTACTACACATGCTGATAGCACACCGCTGTCTATTATTTGTTTTGTCATCAGCTCTCATAATCCCTGTATGCCTAGAGGAGTAATTACTGTCAGCTCCAGTCGGGGCAGGACTATTTTGCGAATTTATCTATGTTGAAATCGACCGAATTATTGTTGTCGAATACCTCAACGATCGAAGGAAGGCGGCATCAGCAGGTAGTAGGGCCGCTGCCGCGGGCGCATAACAACGCGCTGACGCCGCTCGTGCGATTGGGCAACTATAGCGCCAGCGACGACATGTCAGAACTGTGCCCCCCCCCCCCCCCCCCCCCCCCCCCCCCCCCCCCCAAAGCAAAATGATTAACTATACGGCCTCGTCGCATCTCTCGGCTACTACCTGCAAGTCCCAATAATTGAAATGTTGTGATATTGTATCAGCAGAACTTCCATGCGTTGCGAAAGTGCTTTGCCTATTTATACCGATGTTTAGACCGCTGTCGTATTGGGCGACTCTTTTTCAGTCATAATTGTCCCGTCTATTTACAAGAGAGGCAGTAAGTTCTTTCTGATAAAGCATTTTTCGCACTGAGAGATCTCAATGCTGGAAGATATTACCGAGGCATAATGATGAGTGCTATTGATCGATGCTGTCATCATCATCATAACTGATTACTGATGGCGTGCGCGGCTACTGTTTGCGGCTGGCTTGGCGGCTCCACAGGCTTGACAAAAACAACGGCACTTGGCATTTGGTCGCGGACAATGCGGCAGGATGCGGTATACCCGACTCAGACCTCCTGGCAGCCGTTGATACATTCAACAGGCTCGATGAGCTCTCTTTGAATCGAAAGCCGGTGACGAAAAGGGGTCTTTGGAATCGCATCGTTGCGCTTGCGAGGAATGACATACAGCGCAAAAACAATAAGGGCAAGGTCGGCAGAAAGACGAATGATCTCACCCCCGAGCAGAGAGGTGAATTGGGAGTACTTATGCTCCAGCAGCGGGGCGCTAGTATTGCAGCCGCACATGTCGACTCGTCAGGGAAGGCACAGAAAATTGCACCCTGGACCGAGCTTGCAAAGCTGGCTCCCAAAGGCTCCCCGCTCAGCTTTCCCCGAAAGATTCAGAACAGCACCATAGCCGCAAGAAAGCGACTCGTCAATGCGTTTCTGAAGTCTGGTGCTACTGACGGGCCGGCGTGCCAAGGCAAGAAGTCACTAACATTTAATGCAGGAGTACTATTGGATTTGGCCCTCATCCTCGACCCAGAGCAGTTCAAGTGCTTGTACAGCTCGACTTTGGCAAAGGCGGCAGAAGAAAACGCGAAAAAGGGTGGCGCAGCACAGCTCGAGCCCGATGTCACCAAAGATTCGGTCGAGCATTTTTTTCATGACCAGTATTTGCGCCAGCTTGTGTCCATAACGAAGCACTGCCCGGAGCACAGCCGGCAGCTCCTAGAAATGGCTCACACGGCGCTGGCCTACTTAGGTCCAGAAATTGGCGGAGCGGCGTGTCAGCTGCTGATTTCTGAGACGCAGTGATTTGAATACATGGACTAATGTGGCAACCACGTCACCAGGGGCCGTGTTCATGCTGTGCTACAGGCGCAGGTCGTGCAGCTAACGGCATCAGTGACGAGGCAATGGTGGTCCGATTAGTTTGGCGGAATTATGTTACTGCCGCTCTTTAACGGAGTCGTGGGCATTCATCGATTTCCACTTACCCAAAAATTGATGCTTAGTAGGGGACCATAGACCCTGAAACCGTGAATAGCAAGCATAGGAAAAAGTGATGGTTATATTCCACATGATCTGCGGCACAATTGTGTGACGAACTTGTGCAGACTCAGTTATGTAATTAAAAACATTTCCGAAGTTTGGAGTGCGATGGATGGGAACGTGGCAAAGTAACAATCTAATCATATGAGACTGACGTGCGTAAACAGCACAAAGCGTTATTATTTGATTTGGTAGTCAGGTTGTAGAGACGTCTTCATTGCTGTCATGCCCATGAAACCGAAAGTAGTTCATGCGTTGGAGTATTTGAGTATTGATTGCGTAAAGTATTTGAGTGACACATTATAACATTTGAGTACTCAATGACAGAGTGCTAAAATATGTACACGAGCCGACAGAACTCAATGGGAGGACCATTCATGTCATCTTGCGTGCGTTCTCTTTAATAGCACTGCATTGACACAGCCAGCCAAGGGGCAGCTGTGTTTGGGCATTTCATCAAGTTGTGCTGCAGTGCGAAGCAACAATCAGGCTTGGTGAAAATTATATCTTGTTATACTTTCAATACCAAATATAATGTAAATTTCAAAACTGCTTCCATCTCATGCACAGGCAGGGCGAAGTGCTTCATGTTTTTAGATCCTGTAATCTACGAGCTGGATAATTTGTGAGCTTGTTACTCACAAATAATCATAGAAAGAGTTATACTTATCATAATGTAAAACTGTAAAAAGTTATCACGATGCCATTGAATTACTCCTCAATGAAGCACAGGCTATTGAGGGACTGATTGACAGGAACTTACCCTTATGTTTACTGTCAGAGAAGTACTTAAAGCCGGCGACACAGCCACACACTGCAACGTCGAGTCATTTTAATACCGTCTTTATAATTTTTTCGATTCGCAGAAAGCATATTTCAATGGAGTCTATATATGTGACAATATGATGTGTGCCCTACCACTAGATATGTGCACATGATCGGAACAACAGTATTCGGCACCACCTACTTTCGATAGTGCAGCAGAATACGAGGCACAAAATCGACAGGTTGGGACGACGCTGACCCAAGGGTCATTTCACATTCGTATGTTGTTTATACGATCAATCGCACTACCAATAAAACCGTCCATACCATGTTTCACCAATGATGGCAATGAGAGTTACACAACTATAATGTAGTTTCTAGTTTCGACTTGTAGGGCTAGATTATGCAACCAGAATACCGCTCCCTTATGCGACAAGTTATGTGTTTGGAGTGCGCCCTTTTGTTCCCTCTGAAAAATCGCTCCCTTGGGGACATTTTATCGAGACGGCCCCATCCTAACCTCGATCGAAAGCGTCGTGAGTTGATACTTATTAGTGGCAAGAAGGCCTCTAAGCAACATCCATTCTTTTTCGACGGTCGCGATCAGTAATGCATGTGGCCTAGTGTGCCGAAGGCCCAGGTTCGAGAGTCGCGCGGGGCATGACTTCGGTACATAGGCGAGCCACGGTCCAAGACGAGCCCCAGCTTCAGCAAAAGCGATCGAAAGCATGGTAATACTTAGGTTTCCCTGCCTTCTGCATGGAAACACACTCACGCATGGGAGGGGGGGGGGGGGGGGCTAAGGCAGGCTGTCAACACCCCATCGATGATTACCGTACAAAACGCTGCATATATTTCCGTGTAAAACAGACTATATTGTGGTCGCCAATTGTATAGCTAATAACAACTAAACATCTTTCCATTTTATTTGTTTTTTGAAATTGGACTCGTGGGTCGGTAAGCAGATAGGCTCCCAAGTGTATGGCTAGGTAAGATGGGGAGGGGCGGTGGGAGGTGAGGGGGGAGGGGGGGGGGGGGGGGGGGGGAGAAGGAGAGGGGGAAGGGGGAGAAGGGAGTGGTTGGGAGGGGAGCTACAGAGAAACTATTATGCGCACCGGCATTTATCCAAGAGCAGTATGGGTGAATATTCTCTGATGCTGTCATTGCCACAATGTGCAGCGGGGTTTTCACTGAATATTGTCTTCGTGCACGAAGGCTTGGTATATCGAAAAATGACGACAAAAGCATTTGTGACCATCCCCGATATTGTTCGATGTCCTCTTTCCTCAAAATCCCCAGAGGGTTTTACACTTTAGGATGGAATAAAATGTTTAAATAGATTCAGGAGTCACTTTCCGTCATAGCCACGTAAGGTTACTAGACACATTAGCCGCTTTTATCATGGCCAAACAATTAAGCGGTTCTAGCTCAGCCTACGGCGTGTCATGCTTGCTTCTGCTCTACCATGCGTCATGCCATTTGTTCCTTGATCGGAGTGTCGAAGTGCCTTACTACACAAGTTAGGTCTATACGACCCACTAGGCGCCGAGTATTGGGGCACGCACTAGTGTCTAGGATCCAAAAGCGAATTCCCTTGCCTTTGTACTATGCTTAATTTGCTTTGACTTTGTGTATACCATCTCGCAACAAGCTGTTACTCAAATAGCGCCCCCCCCCCCCCGGGATACTATTGTGCTAATGTCGTTTGAGACACTCTACTTTACGCGCGTACCCAGGATTGGTTGACTCGTTTGGATGCGGCGGCGGTGTGGCAGATTTGGGCTCATCTCGTTGGCCGTGGTACGTCTACATACCATGTTTGACCCACCGGGTATTGATCCCGCAACCTAGTGCGTACAAGGCGTGCGCTTTTACCAACCACGCCGGTAAAGCAAAGTTGACATTTGCGGCGCTACATTCTGCATATGCGCTGAACTGCGGCAATGAAAAATGCAACGCCCTCCTCCCCCGCAAGAGGTCGCGGGCTCGACGCACGTTTTGGGATTTAAAACCATTTGGTAGGCGCTTTCGACGCGCAATGAGGAGACACGTCTAACGGTACCGTATTCAAAACGCTGGAAACTCATGTGAGTTATTGTTATTGTTCGACCATTTAATTTTTGCTGCCGGACGCAGCTTGCCCTTGGACTTGTGCGGATATCGGTGGAACTAAGTCTACATACACAATTTTATGCGTTTCTTCCACGCCGGCATGTCAAATTGCTCTCCCCTCTGTCATCATTAGTGAAATACATTTCCCCAGCCATCGCGCACAATTATTAGCATCATTTCGGCGCTTTGAGCCCGGTGCTTATGCCACTTAACCTGCAAGGCGAATGTTTGAAAGAGCGTGTCGCACGGGTGCGGGTGCGAAAATCCCAATAATACCATCTAAGTTCTCAAACCCCCTCCCCCCCTCCCCCAAATTTGTCTTTGCAATCCTTCTTCTTGGGTGCGAAAACGTTGCCTAGGAGTTCAACATAATTATCAAGAAAATCCACACATGACTACATTTTTTACAAGCTAAGGGACGAAGTCTGGTCTTTTGTGGAGGCGTGTACAATGAGAAATGATTCTCGATATGGCGACAATAGCGATACCAAAAGCTAATTAATAGCTGGATAGTGAGCATGTACCGTGTCACTCTTGCCCTCTTACTTTCCCCTCTTTTCTCCCTGTCCCCGTTTCTATAGTGCTTATTGCACTGATACTAAGCCTGAACCATACACATAACTGGTCTTGCTGTCGCAATAGCCCACAATAGGTTGAGTACGATAACATGGAAATATTAGCATCACACAGATTAGGATGTTTTACGGCTAAGTATGCTATTTCTTATCGTGGGCGTAAGAAGGTTCAATGCGGCAGGGATATAATCAAATGATATAAATTGGAATATTGATCGTCATGTTTCGGTCGAACATATCCGCTGCGGTACGGGAAGGCAACGCCCAGACAGACCTATCGGCGGATCTCTTCATATCCTTTGTACGGGCATTTCGCTATTATTGCATCAGTACATATATGTATTGCATTGTTATGTAATATACTATAGCGAATATCAGCATATCAGCTCCGGGCTTGATTCTTCCGACCATTCTTTAGATATTTTGCACATACAACCTGAATGGCCGAGTCTTTTCAGACTATTGCTAATGATTGCAAAAACGGGAATTGGAAGGCGCGTACTACCTGACGGTTCATATCCCCAATTACCGTAATGGAACGGGTATGCTTGAGATGAAATGTTGGAGGCAACGCCAAAAGCGTGGATGAAATTGTTTTATCTGTATATTCATAGCGACGCCAGTAATTGTATCACTAATAATAATGGAGTGGTTTACCCATTCGGTTTTTGTTTGAGGGCAGCTTTACTGACGGCACAGTACTTAATTGTGCTGGGTGATGCAGTGGGGAACGATGACCGAGATGATCGGCGATAAGAATAATGGACAAATTCATTTATATAAGCAGGGAATACCAAGTGCGCGCTGAATAGTATCATACATATTTATTAGGATATCTTTATTCAACTCACACCTATGCATGGAAATCCTCTGTAGATATCTTAACCGACTTCTGCGCTAGGAAATGATGATAGTTGAGCTTTTGTAACTATCGGAAGCTGTGAAAACGTCTCTCTCCCCGGCCTTTGATCGCCACCTCGTCAGGGGGTAATAGTTGGCGAGCTGGCCTGCCAAACTTAAAATTGCTTAAATGTCAGCAACAGGTCCGATAGCTCAAGATGCCTAATAAACAGCAGAAGAAATAAACAACTCGTCTCGTGTTAATATTTGCAGGGAATAAACCGCCTATGTATTTTACTTTCACGTAGTCCTCAAAGGCTGATGATCGACTTGGCGCTCCATCGGTACTTTGGAATGCACACCAAGAGACACGCATATAAACTATTCATACTTTATAATAAAACGTTAGTGGCGATACAATTGTAATGGGTGCGCGATTTTCTGCTTCAATATATTTACATATCGACATCATTAATATATGATCATCTGATTAACCAGACAAAAACAACTTCACAACTACAAACCGTTGGCGGCACGGTTGTGGAAATTGCCTCGAATATGTCCATCGCTGCCAAGCAAGATGAAACCATTGTGGACGGGTGATTCGGTAGAGTTGCGATCAAATGAGATGAGTGCTACACAAGACATTGAGGAGATTATCGTTGTGGGGACCAAAAGCCATATCTTGCCCCAAATTTGTATTGCATTTAGGGACTGACGAGGCGAGCATGATCGCGATTTTAGCTACAGACGGCGATACCAAGGGGTAACTTCGAATTGATATCAAGGTAAGTACGCTCAACACTTGTCGTAGAATAATGTAGAATGCAGAATCCTCTTGCGCCCGCCATTGGCGCTACAACGAGGGGCTCGGTGTAGGTGCGCTCAAGACCTGTCCGACGACACCGCCCCGCCTCTCAGCTGTGGGTGTCGCAAGGTAGACAACCCCCTAAAAGCGAACGTGTTTTACTCGCCGATGCGCAAAGCACACCCGTCGACACTTGACCTAATATACAGCTTATTAACAATTTCTTGGTTTAAACCCACACCCAACGCACTAGAGTCATGTCAATCGCCGAGAAGCACATGTCGGGTGTGGCTTTTTGCGAAGTGAATGTTGCGTCGGCATGTGCAACAAGTAGGTAATTCGCGCGGGGCAGCGGTACATGGCACGCGGGGTTTCATTTCTTTTCCGCTGAAACTTCCTTCACTCAGAAGCGCTACGCTCGCTGCGGTTTCACCGCCATGGGTGCAGGGAAGAGTAATGGAGTATCGTATGTTGAAGGTCGAGGGAGTTATTTCATGTCTCGCCGCGCGGCAAAGTCTGTGCCCGCTAGGGTTGTTGTTGCTCCTGTGGGCGGCGATTGTTCGGTATGCTCGCGTCGGAGCAATCGCGCCAACAGCAATAAAAAGTGCCAAGCGAGAGGCTGCTTGGCAAGCTCGAGGATGCTCGAGGACGCATGAACGCTGCTGCACGACGCGAGATGGCAGTCGCTTCGAGGACACGAAACATACCTCCGGTTGTCAAGCTGTCTAGCAAAACATATTCTCGCGCCCTTGCATGCGTTGGGTTTTTCAGTTATTCATCGAGTCGGCATCGCGTCGTATCTCCACATGTTCCGCCAGGTTTGGTCTCCCTCCCACTGCCTACGAATTTATTATGTCCTCAAACCACTTGCAGCGGGGGGTACAAGTCGGGCGTGGGAAGGTGGAAGGAAGCCCGTCTTCGCCGTAAATGGTTTTTGCTGTGCAAAACGTATAATTGCTAACGGATTGTGTAGACGGGTGTTTTGATGGCGCACACAAATGTGCTCAGCTGGGTAATACCCGGCCACCGCTGCTAAAGGATCGTGTGAGGAAATGACCCCGACAAACATTAGCAGAAAGATGAAATAGGGGGAGGCGCTGTGATGAGTATACATACCCGGAACGTACCCTTGGGATCATCAACCTTGCAATGTAACAATACAACATCATTTGATGTCTTCCGGCTTTCATATGTAACCATGCATGCATTGTGACATCCTTTTGTGGTGTTCATGCTATTGATGATGCGGTTGATTTACCTTCTTTTTTTGCTGATGTTGCTCGTATTAGTGCTAATGTTCCGTTTTCCGTGGATGTTTTGTATGCTCGTGCGTGCTTTGCGTATGGTCGTTGTACATGCAGCTTCTGTTATTGCTAGTGTGCACTCCCATTGCCTCCATCATTGTTGATGGTGGTTTCATTGATGTGTGATGAAACAAAATGCTGCTAGGGCACGATTTGAAGAAAGACAAAACTGCATTTATGCATTGCATTGTTGGAATGACACAAATGACCATGCCATCCCGCCCCACTTCCCAGGATGGTAATGTGCTCAAACATGTTGCTATGTAACACTGAGCTCTAGCAGCCGGTCACTCCAACCACACCAATGAATGGCAAGAATGGTTGTGGGTATAATTCTCAAATATTGGAAATATAGTATTTGCGTGGATGACGCTGCCTCGCCATATAAAAAGAACCCTATGGTTTTGTCTATCGTCAAAGCGATAGCTACGAGTCACTCCATGTCGTCACTTCTCAAATTCCCTTCCCCGACCCCGTAAAGCCCTCAATTCCTCCAACCTTTAGGTCCTTGTGGATCCTTTGCGGCAATATCTATCGCTTCTCGTGGAAAAATGAAGTATACGCCTCAATTTAAGAACCATTGCGAGTGCACGCTTCCGCGGCACTTACCATAGGCCTCCTCAATAGAGCCACCGAGATTCATTACCGCTGCTAGGGTAGACGACCAATGTCGCCTGTGTAATTAAGACCAACAAAATATTTTGGGCACTTGTGTGGCAGTTACTTGCGTGTCGAGAGCTAACTGCTAACACAATGATGTTCAGTTCTATTGTTGCTTCTCCAAGTGGAAGTGCAAATGAAGAGAGATGGAATATGATTCATTGTTAGGTGTGTAACATTAGAGTGTAAACAAATACTATAATGTTTGATAAAATGGTTATGTCACCTCCCTCCACAACACTAGGCTTAAGTAGCTCAAGCTTAGCGAGCTTGCACTTGTTCTCGCATGGTCCTCGTGTTATGCGCTAGGGCTCTCGTAACGGTCTAGACAGACTAGCGATGCGGCTTGTTTGTATTGGGAGTTTAGACTAGCGCGTCATGTGGTTAGTTAGATTAATTGTGCGTACATCCATGTACCGGGAGGTACTTGTAGTATAGTACAATGACAGTACCCTCGCTAATTTGCAGTGGTGACGTAGCCACGTTGTACGTCCTTCTCATGGAAAAGTACGAATTGGAATTATTAACGGATACATGTACAATGTCATGGAATGTATAGATGCATGACATTACTCGTCACACTTATCGTGAAAAACACGACGAGTATAAAACCTCATATGGCTATGGGTGCTCCGTTTTGCTATTGTTCTCGACGAGTTGTTGTTAGATAGGCTTGGACGCCAATTTTCCCATCGCGACTCTCCGCCTATGCCACCACCACCGGTGGAAACTTCTTCGTCATTGCCCCTGCTCTGTCGAGGGCGTGGATATACCCTTTTGAACGAGACGACTAGTTGCTGGCAAATGCGAGCACGCACGCCGCTCATTTTTCACGGTACGCCATTGTAGCAGTTGTGCGGCGGCTGCGGTGCTCGGTGTGTGTTTTCATCCGATGCATCGATGACCTAACCAAGAACAACAAACATCGAAGGTTTAGTCTCAAGAAACAAAAAATCAGTGTGACAGTCCCCTAATTATACCCTTTATGCTCCTATCATGGGCACGTGTGAGTCAAAACGCGCCTTTAGGTGCTGCAATTGAGCTTTGCCGGATCGAGAGTCGGTAAGTCACGTGCTGAAAGAGTGGTCGTATCCGCACACTAGCCGATCCACCGATGCCAACTTATCGACGACAACCTTGGACCGTGTGCGTCAACCACACGCCCCACATGCACGTATTGCAACCTTTTTCTCTTTACATCCGAGGTTTGAAAAGTTATAAATAATGATACTCGCCGTCCTTATGGCTTGAGTCATGTCCATTTGTAGAAAGGTTGTTAGGGGTAGATACAACCGCTCGTCGGAATATGCGCGGAAATCGTACAAAATATAGTTTTAGCAAGTACTTTCTTCGGGGGTTTGATTATGTTGCTGCCTATGTAGCCGAGCCATGCCCGCGACGAGTAACGAGATATCAGTGAGTAGTGAAGTGAACCGGCAATTGCGATTCTCAAAAGATTAACATACTAAATACCTTCACGAAAAAGCCCTACTACATTTACTGGGATCGAGCACCCCTTGTAGAATATAGTAGGGCTTCTAGCCCTTATTATCTGCTTTTCCGCTTTCCGAACGAAACATCAAACTTTCATAACTTGCAGTATATATGTGCCGTAACAAAACGTGGAGTTTTCTTGATTTAGTGATGTAAGCAATACGAACTTGTATGTAGTCCGCATTGGAACGGAGCGATAGAAAATGCAGGTTTTCTAAGCGCGTAGCACCAGGCTTCAAGGCAGCGACATGTGGGTCGGTCCCCATTCTCTCGAGTAACACTAACATGCAATCTTGCCTCCCCCCCCCCCCCCCCCCCCCCCCCCGCCATGTTAAGCAAATGGAATAATTCGAGGTTACTAACGCTTGGCGATTGGCCCAATTTTATATAGACGCGATAGCGCGAACAACAACGATACCCTTGTCTTGCAAGTTTGGTGAGGGGTCAATGTACGTTCTCCCTTGGAGATTGCGACACCCCTGCGGAACGCCACACCATACTACTACTCCATGTAATTACAACCCCTTGAAATCCGCCGGACGATTTAGGACGTGGAGAGCGTTGGGGGCCATTGCGGAGGTTGAACAGACGGGAGACAATACTACGAGTACGAGCTGGCTAGAGGAGCAGTCGTACTTGGAGTACTTATTTCGAAGTGGCCATTTTTGTAGTAGACCCTGAGACTGTTAACGACAGTAGGACATCATTGCTTGCCACCTAGATTCCTTCCTTTTCTTTAACCAATACCCGTGTTCGGAACACCTCGGCCAGTACACTCTTAGCCTACCCCGCTAGTGAGTTGTCGTATCATGTCCTACTTGATTGCATGGTGTTGTGCGTAGAAAGCCTTCTTTCGTTGAGTAGAGCTAGCAGTCCTCAGATACTTTTACGCCCCGCAGAGCACACATTCAATCGAGAATTCCACATCCGTTTAATCGTAATTATATTATAGCCGAGGGACGGATCAGGCGTTGTCGTACAGTCCACGGACGGTCATACAACTCCGCCCGCGCCCCCAGGAGCACACCGTTCCGGCTCGTGCAGGATCAAGTGCGTCAGATAGCAATGCCCAGCCCTCATCGGAAATCACATATATGAATACCAACCAGGAAAATCGGTATGTAATACCCGGCGAACCTCCGCAAATCCGCATATTAAGGATGGGATTTTGCGGATTGTTTCACGTAAGATGCGGATAAAACCGGCGCAATTGAAAGATGCAGCTGGGATGACTCTTTCGAGGCATCTCGGAAACTTGGGTTGACGCTCTATGAGTGACGAGTTTATTACATAATATTATCCCAGACGACTGTGAGAACGTCAATTCGACGTCGCCCACCGCCGCTGCGCGCGACTGTCGTCGATCCTTATAGATTGGCTTGTCCGAAACAAGCGGAGCCGTCGTCTTGTCGTTATGGACTTTATAGGACAACTATAAATAAAGCACTCAGCGCGGTGGTGCTACCAAAGCGCAGCCAAAAGGAGGGCGCACGAGGAGAGGCAGGCGGTCCAAAACGCAGCCGTGCTATCGACGCCGCCGCCACCACCGCTCTCTACTGGCGCGGCAGCAGCTGTCAAAACATGGAGTACATTCATCGCCGACTCATTTACGACCCCATCGAGCGTCGTACTGTTGACCGAGGGGGGCAGCAGGAGGTCGCCACCCCATGACGTCAGCCCCTCCACGTCAGCCACCACCTGCCCGTCTTCCAAAACGTGCCTCGCCGACAACCGTTGCCGCCACTCAGCGACACCAAAGTCGACTTGCGTCGACGGAGTTATGGGTTCGTCCCAAGTATCCCAGTCGTTCTGGGCGCTGATTTGGGTGTCGCTCCCGCCATTCGTCGTGCTGTTGGCGTCGCCACTGGTGCGCTCGCAGACGCCGGTAGCGGGGTTGCAAGCCGAGTCGGGGCTGCATGAGGAGGGGGTGCAGATGGGTAGGTCGCAGGTGGGGCCAACCCATCCCGGGAGGCAGTAGCAGGTGCCGTCGTCACAAAAGCCCTTCTCACCGCAGCCCCCTGGACACGTGAGCGTGCGGCAGAAGGACTCGTTGTCGGGGCAGGGCCCTATCTTGACGCCCCCGAACGCGCTGAAGCGGGGGTCGACACTGTAAGGAAAAGAAATGGGAAGAGTCAGACAAACTCTGCCTTTACCAACCTTCAAAAACAACCACATAACCTATATAACTTCAACAGAATAACAACAATCAAATACAACACTCTCGATTCGACCATGAAACTCCTCGTCATACAAAAGTTTTTCTTTATCATCTTCCTACTTTCAGTGTTGTTCAGTGTATTTTTGCATTTACAATCGTTACATAGTATCAATGTGAAATTAGTCGAGGTATTAAAATATGGCACAAGGGAGGAGAGAGTCATAAGGGGAGGGGCGCGTCACGTTTTAATGTCGACTTGCTTTCCGCTGGGGCAGCGCACGTCCACCGTCTCGGCCCCCGCCTCCTGACCAGCGAGACCGAGCCGCACGCTCAGCCTGTCCTCGGCGTCGCAGACGTACGAGACACAGTCGACGTGTTGGCTCACCGCGCCGCTCAGCCCCGACTCGATCTCGAGCTCCGTGCAGGCCGCGGCGGGGCCGTAGTTGAGGAAAGACAGCCCGGCGTCGTTGTAAAGCCGGCTCGATTGCCTGTCCGTGAAAGCAGCCAGACTCGTAAGCGTATGGCGCATATGAAACTTTTGCCCCGTGTATTCTACATTTAGAGCGTAAATACAACCTTTTGCAAAGTTGTTTTGCATGGAGGGCTATTTGAAAGACCCGTTGATCGACACATACTACCGATATAAAAAATTACAAGCCAGGCCAGAATAAAAAATCCTGTTCGGTCGAACGTTTTGGTAAGACCGCTGCATCGACCTCCTAATCATTAGACTTATATAGAAGAGATTGGGATGCGTCCAAGAACACCCAATCAAAACAGACGTCCAGGATTCATTGCAATTTCAGCTTAAGCTTTTCGCCGCATAAGTATGGCATGTGATTCGAACACCATGGCATGTGATTCGTACGAATTACTATACGATTACACTTTCAGCGCATTAATATTTTGACGATGTATATTAATGCTTGTGACCCTCTTGCCACCCTTTCCCTCTTATCCCCCCCCCCCCCCCCATTTTCCCTGTCCTCGTGTCTATGGTGCTTCCTGCAATTTCATGTTATTCGACAATGTTGATAACAATAAATGATTTGAGAAGGCACATTGTCCCTCAATCTATGGTTGGTATTCCTTTTCAATTGGCCGTTAAACAAAATTTACTGAAAGTCGATGCGTAGGCACTGGCGGTGCATTTTCACAGCAACACGGGGCCATGCAGGGCTTGTGCACAGTCAGAAGCAACGCTAAAATAAATACATCGGTACTGAGAAAGTAAAATACATGATACTCTATCCAATGTACACCGAGGCTTTATTATTGCATACTGCAATTGCTGATGTTCATCCGGGTTTTGCGATAAAAAGATGTAAGTAAACCAAGCTCATTTGTACAGGGTGCAGCGCCAAGACGGATGTCTGTCGCTTCATGAGCCACTAAGTACGGAGGGCGACGAGCTCACAGCTCACCTGCTGGAAGGGCTGGCGCAGTCGCGGGTGGAGATGAACCAGTCGTCGGCGAGGACGGTGCCGCAGCCGTCGCCCTGCAGGCCGCTGTCGAGGCAGATGCCGTGGCGGCTGCCGACGGTGGAGCAGCCGAAGGAGAAGGCGGTGCGGGTGGAGGGGGTGCAGAGGAACCGCTGCCCCGGGTTGCGGTCAATGTACTGTTTGCACGTGTCGCGCCAAAAAGAGCAGCCCGCGTCGCGCCCATACACCAGCGGCGCCTGTGACATGGCGCCAAACACACGGTCCATCAGAATGGCCGAAATATAGCGCGAGCATAATATGAATACAAACAGCTCACACAGCGATACGAGAAACGGGAAAAAAAAACAATGCGGACTAACCACGCAATTCCACAATCCGAAAACCTTACCAAATTAGGGTAAACCCCAGCGATGAGAGGGTGTCGCAGGCGGGTGTCGAAGGGTTTCGCAGGGTTTTCGGAAACGAAGGGTGTGGCAGGGTTTTCGGTTTTAAAAAGTTTAACGCCGCATTTTTTAATGGCGTGCGAATGCATCATCAGTAATTCCGATGACTATCCACTACTTTTTCTTGTAAGAAATTATTTACTATCTAAATCGTTCAATGATCCCATGTTTCTTACGATTCTGAGCTGCTGTTCATATGGTACGTCTCACCTTTTTCATTGGAATTAATTACAAGTGCTACAGCAGTCCATAACAACACACAGCTGCCTGGTACGGGTACTGCCCAGCGATTTCAATCCGCAGAACCATGCGATCCGATGAAATGGAACGCAATAATAATGCAGTCGATCAACGGACCCTGTTTTCCTCAGCCGTTCACGTAAAAAAAACGCAGCATGATGAATAAACACCCATCGCCCGTTAACAGATCAGTTTACGCAAGCAAATGGGCAGCGGACCGAAATGGGAACCAGTTCCGTCGCAATTGCGCAGTGTACACTTAATCATAATCAGAAGATTGATAAATATATGCATAACGGATAAATGAATAGAAAGAAACAAAACATAAAATGAAATTGAAAGATAGATAGGTAGGGGTGTTTAACATATAAGAAGCACACAAATGTACAGGGCGGTCTGATGGCTGCGAGGGGTGCGCTACCCCTCGTTTCACGTCTGCGTTGAACCAGCCGCTGTCCACCGCCAGAGCGAGCGTGAGGGAGGTGACAAACTCCATGTGCATCCCGCGGCGGCCGGCCATGAGGTCGCCGTTGAAGAAGCGCGGGTCCCAGTGGCTGCTCTCCGTGCCGGGCCCACCTGTTACCAGGATTGGGGGAGCTGAGGTTAGCGTGGCTGACGGGGAAATATATGTGACAGGCCGTAATATACGAAGAACTCTTAAGATATTAATCGGACGTTAAATACGAAAACAGTCAAATTTTTAACTTCAAAAGGAGGAATACATGTTTTGTAAGCAAGAAGTCCATGCGTATTTCCCGGGAGCCTTTTTCTGCTTTTGCTGGTGCTCATGCTCTACGCAATCTTTAAATTAAATTGCAAGCAATTCAAAACCATAACAATTTCCACCTGTGTACCATCGAGCGGCCATCGTAACGAAAGATACCTTAGTACTTAAAAGAGATTATGATCAGCCCGTGCCATTGCGCGGTACTTGAATACTACGCAGTCAATCACTCAATCACTCACCCTTGAACAAATAAGTTGATGGTACTTCATCATAATCGAATCGATGACGCAAATGAAACTACGGCGGGGCCGGACAGACAGAAACAGGGACAGGTTCAAATACAAAGGAAATTGAAGA